>QANX01004277.1:70705-117122 GCA_003254975.1 Ochetophila trinervis | reverse complement strand
ATAAAAAGTTTATTAGTGATAAATTTAAAATTTTCATCACTAATAGTTTATATTTAGTGATGATGTTTTCAAATTTATTATTACAAATATTTTTTTGTAAAAAAATTCATTTTAATAAAATGAAGATATTTTTATTGTAGATATATTATAATATATATATATATTTCCAATTATTAATATGTTATACACTTTATTTATTTATTGATAATTATGATATACATTTTAGTGGTATATCTAAAGTTAGTTAATACACTTCGTGAATAATTCTATGTTGATATATATATATATTTGATAATTAATTCTATGTTGATCCTCGCAAATCAAATAAGAGTGAAAAAATAATAAAACGAGATATTAGTCCAGAAAATCAGGCGACCCTTTAATTATTATTTTTTTTATTAAATAAAAAATAATTTATCGGTAGCATAATGAAAATATCTAAGAGCTACTTTGATTATAGACAGTATTACAAGCGAGAGGATGAATGATTATAATAAAATTGAAAGAAATATAGTCAGTCAATTGTTAGAGTAGGTGAAATTGGTGTTTATTTTTATGTTCATGCATAATTGAAGTCGGTTTTAACCAAAAAAAAAAAATTGCATAATTGAAGTCGACTAATTGATTTGAGATATTAAATTAAGAAAAGAAAAAGAAAAAGAAAAATTGCTCATCAAACTCAGTACGTGTTAGCTAGTAAACCTGGAGCAACTCCAGTTTGCAAGGCTTTTCCTAAGGCTAGTTTTGACAGTTCAGTTAAGTAACAATAGAAAATCAAGATTGAGATATTGGCAGTGTTTTTCAGAGACTTTCATACCAGAGATTGGGTAGATGTGGTAGGTAATGCTGTGGCTATGCTCATAGGATTTCTTGTGCCTAAGATCATGATTTTTTGTTTGCATTAGAGAAAGTGACTTTCATGGAATTTGAGTCGTGCATGATCTAGTAGGAGATAGAGTTAATCATAAGATGCTTAGAGAGTTCTATACAAACCACCATTCCATGTCAGGATGTAAAAAATGCCTGAAAATTTAAAATTCAATTAAATAATTCCGAAAAAGTCTGATTCAAATTCAATCTGAGTCTATTCAAATTTATTTATTTATTTATTTATTGTTTTAAGATTTGACTCGAATTTTATATTTATAATGTAGACCTGATTTATTAGACTAGCTATTAGGCCAGTTTAAAATTCATCCCAAAGCCTGTCTGATTAGCAAAAATATAGTTTTATAAATTATTTTTCTATTTTTATTCAATTTATTATAAAAATATTTATTATGTTTTAAGTTAACTTTGTTTATTATTTGTTATATTTCAACATTTTGTATATATGATAAGATAATTTTTTTATTAAAGATATTTAAAAAAAATATTTGAATCAAATTTTAATTATAAAAAAATTAAATATTAAATTATAAGTTCAGACCTATACTTTAAATTCAAAACTCAAATTGATATCCGAGTCCGAGTCCAAGTCCAATTTGATATTTATATATGACGAGCATTAGATTTTAAAATTTAAAATATTGATTCGATTTGATTTGGTCTGAATTCTCTCTCTAGCATGAAAAAGTTCATATTGAATTTAAATTGTTAGGCTTGAAAAGTTCAAAAACAAAATTTATTTCATTTATAATTGTCAAATTGTTAAGAGAAAAAAAAATTATGACTAAACACCATCACAGAGGAAAAAGAACAGAGAGAAACAAAGATTAATAAAAAACAAACAAAAACAAACCCCTCAAACAACGAAGATAAAGAGAAAAAAAAAAACATATTAATTTTATAATAAAAATATTTTTATTTTAATAAAATAAAAATTGTCATTAAAAATATATTTTTAATAATAAATATTATTATTAAAAATAAACTATCAATTATAATATTTTTAAATTTATTATTAAAAATACATTTTTAATGACTATTTTGATCTTAATAAAATAAAAATATTTTAATTTTAATTTATATCTATATATATATATATATATATGCATATGACAAAAGAGAAAGAGAAAATAGAAGATAACTAATTATTCACCTTAATACTTTTGAGTAATCCTGTTTAAAAAGGACTATTTGGATATCCTGAATTTTTTTTTTTTAATCCTGTCCTATTTCAACAAAAATATGATTAATTAATCATGTCCCATCATAGACCTCAAACACACTCTTAACAGTTCTGGTTTGATGGGCACATTGTTTACATCAATTATATGTCATTCGTAAGTATTTTAATTATATTTAATTGGATAACTTATGTTCTGGAATAATTCAAAATTCAAAGAGTTTCATGTTTTTATGTTTTTTTTAATAAAATATGTTTTCTGATAGTATTATAAACATTAAACTATAAATTCTGAACTATATAGTATTATAGTAAAAAACCATTCGAAATAATAATGAAAATTAAAAAAAAAAAAACTTATATATGGATCATGTAGATTAGTATGGTATATGAAGGCTTACCATCACAAATGCTAACTTACTATCACTTTAGAGACACCTGAAAGAGGCCCAGCGTAGTACTAGAGGGATGAGTAGATGGTTTCCACTTGGAATGTGTTATTTGGCCGATATCAACACTCGCCAGAACAAATTTTTCCAATCTAATTTAATTATAGTTTTACTGTTGAAATTATACAAATGTATTATAATTAATTTAAGAATTAACTTCTTCTTTTTTAAATCCAATTGGTTTTCCTTGAATAACGATATAGTATTAAGCCAATTTAACATTTTTTCTTTGGTTAATATTTAGCCAATTTAACATACTTATTATAGTTGGAGTTTTGGGAGATATCAAAATAGATCTTCATCAGGTTGTTGGTAATCTCCTTTCAAAAAGAAAAAAGAAAAAAGAAAAAAGAAAAAAAGAAGGTGGCTGGTAATCTCTTCATGTATATAATTATAATTATACACAACAAAAAAAGTTCTTATATTATTGGCTTAACATGTCTTATAGACATTAGTGTTATTGGGTTCTAGTTAAATCTACTATATATATATGTTTTGGATTCTTTGAATTAATATTATTTTTAATGAATAAGAATTTTTTTTTTAAAAAGTAAACATTCTTGGATTATTATTTTTCTCATATAAAAAATGTTTTACTTGTTGATAAATATTTTGTATTCAGCATCCGTATATCATTATTCATTCACATAGGCAATCGAACTCACATGCCCTTCTGCTGTCACCAAAAAACCAAAAGAAAAAAAGAAAAGAAAAAAAAAATTGCTCTTAATTTTAAATGACGCTAAATTAGAGATGATACCAAAGAAGTAGAAATAGTCATATTTTGAAAGGTTCAAGATTAATGCTAAAATAGAGTTAATTTATTCAGGCCCATGTTCACATGATAAGGATTAAGGACCGATTGAAAATGGTACATGATAGTAAGGATTTTTTTTTATAACTAAACTCCATTAAAAGCACAGAAAAAGAGGCTAAAAGAGTTCAACAGGATGGAAGAACGAGTAGCCCACCCCAAGGATCTTTAGAAGATAAAATAAGAGTAAAAAGATTAAACTCGTAGATTTTCTTTTTGTTATTCCTTTTATATATATACATATATAATGAAAAGTTTTCCTAATAAATAATATGTTAGTTATTAATTTTGATTTACAATGTTGTAATTACTCTATTATGTTACCATTATCATTACCTTTAATTGCTATTGTTACAAAGTTAATGATTTG
The DNA here is from genome assembly GCA_003254975.1 of Ochetophila trinervis. Taxonomy (NCBI): domain Eukaryota; kingdom Viridiplantae; phylum Streptophyta; class Magnoliopsida; order Rosales; family Rhamnaceae; genus Ochetophila; species Ochetophila trinervis. The sequence goes on along the minus strand of QANX01004277.1, from coordinate 113,421 downwards.
GCGGTTTGTATACTTTAGAGATACGGTGCGTTTCACTTGGAATTGATTGGTTTGAAATTACTCCATGTGGCTGCTTCTTAACTTTCAGATCGTGCCATGCACTGTTTCACTTATATTTATTATCTGCGATGAGCCGATTAAGTGTGTAATTTTTCTAGGGTTTTTAGATAGAGTAGTGAGAGAAGCTCTGTGTATTCTTTGGTATGTTCGTCTTCTACCTTGTTGTATTTGTGTGTGAGAGTTTTGTGAGATTTATTGAGTATAAATCATTTTGAGTGTGTTTGTAGAAGACTTTAGAAGTTCTACTGTATGTAAAACGTTCATAGTTTGTATTTTCTGGATTTCTCTGAGATTATAGCATAAGCTCTGTTACCGTTACCGGAGTATCGTGGATGTAGACAGAGTTTACTCTGTTGAAATGTAAAAATTTGCTGTGTCTTGCTTTTGATTTCCATTTCTTTTTGGTCCAAAGCCATTTTATGTTTCTGGTTATTTTTCTTAACATTTGGTATCAGAGCTTTGCTTCTTGAAATTTCTTGTTCTTACATTGTTGATTTTTCTTTTACGGGTTTTTTCTTTTAATCTGAGAAGGCTCTGTAGTGGAAACACTGTAGGTCTGTAAAGATTAATGATTTAAAACCTTTATTGTTTTGTATGTTCTTTGACTCCAGGGATTGTCCTCATCTCTCTGAGTCTACTTTTCGGAGCATAATCTTTATGGTAGAAACTGTTGATTTTTCCTTTATCCTTAGAGATCCATAGAGCCTTAGTCTTTTTCTTTGTGTTTGTTTGACTTTGTCTGTCTAGGAAAACCAAAATTTTCTTTAAAGAGTCTGGTTAAGACTAGTTTTTGCTATTGACTGGAAGTCTTGGTTTTCTTTCAAAGAACGAGAGTTTATAGATAAACTCTTTAGTTTGATCATTTTATGTTTTTATTCTGTGTGTTGAATAATTTGTTTATTCTTTTATCTTTTCTAGGTGATGTATATAAAATCTCTTTTTTGACTCGATCCTTATTTATGTATGATATATATTTATATATTTGCTTCTGTGTTATATATATATATATATATATCTGAATCATTTTCTACTCTTTGTGATATATATTATGTCTGCTAAAGTGGAAGTTTTTGATGGTAAATGATATTTTCTTTTGTGGAGAAGAAAAATGAAAGGAGTACTGGTTCAAATGAAGGTTGCTAAGGGAATCAATGGTACTTACATCTCTAGGACTGATGATACTAAAAATGTAGAAATGGACGAAATTTCCTTTAGCACTATCATAATGCATTTGTCCGATAATGTGCTTCGAAAAGTGAATGAGGTAAAATCTACTACTGAACTTTGGACTAAACTTGAATCTCTGTTTCTTACTAAATCCTTGCCTGATCGCATTCATTTATTAGAGAAATTTTTTAGTTTTAAAATGGATGCTAATAAAGATCTTGGATTCTATAATCGCTTATTGCTAAGCTTGACTGATTGTGGTGAAAAATTCTCTAAAGAACATTATTCTTTTATTTTGATTAATTCTTTGCCTAATTCTTTTAAGGATGTGAAAAACATAATTAAGTATGGTAGAGATTCTCTCACTTTAGAATATGTTACAAATGCTCTAAGGTCTCGGGAATTAGAGTTTAAAACTGAAGTTAAAAATGAAGGTCTATTTATAAGAGGAAGGCCGTTTAATAAAAATAGTAATTTTAATAAAAACAGGTTTAATTTGAGAAGTAATTCTAGGCAAAAAGTCAGTAATAATTTTAGTAATATGAATAACATAAGCAATAATAACAGCAATAGGCTTTACAACTACTGTAAAAAGCAATGTCAATTGATTAAAAACTGTTATAAAAGAAAAATGGATGAAAAGGATAAATGGTAGAGTATAAATAGTAATAATAATAAAAATTCTAGTGAACTGTTTGTTGTTTCCTTTGATATTGTTTCTTGTGAAGTATTAATGGCTTTTTCTGTTATTACTGATTGTGAATGAGTCTTTGATCCTGGATGTTCTTTTGATATGTGCCCTGATGTTAATGTCTTTATAATTATTCTGAAATAATTGCTAGAAAAGTTATGCTAGGGAATAATGTTCCATGTGATATTGTTGGCACTTGTAATATTAAACTTAAATTGCATGATGGATCTGTTAAATCTCTGTCTAATGTAAGACATGTGCCTAATTTGAAAAGAAATCTTATTTCTATTGGCATGCTTGATGAATGTGGTTATATGTGTAAAACTGAAAAATGGTAAAATGAAAATAACTAAAGGTTAATTAACAGTTATGAAAGGAATCAAGAGAAATGGCCTGTATATATTGCTTGGAAATACCTCTAATGATTGTTTAAATACTTATGTGAATGACTCTGTTGATAATACTGTTTTGTGGCATCAGAGATTGGGTCATATGAGTGAAAAATGATTGTATTACCTTAGTAGAATGAATGTGTTTGGTAAGGACAATGTCAGTAAGCTAGATTTTTGTGAAAACTGTGTGTTAGGAAAACATCATAGGTTAAGTTTCAAAGGGAGTGTGAGTAGAGCAAGTTTGAGCTTGATTATGTACATGTTGATATGTGGGGTCCCTCTCGTATTCAAACCCGAACTGGTAAACATTACTTTATGTCCATTGTTGATGATTCTTCTAGAAAAGTGTGGATAAGTCTTTTAAAATCTAAGGATGAAGCTTTTATTAAGTTTAAGGAGTGGAAAACCTTAGTAGAAAATCAAGTAGGTAATTCTGTTAAGGTTCTTAGGACTGATAATGGCCTTGAGTTCTGTAATAAGAAGTTTGATGAGTTTTGCACCTCTAATAGTATCCTTAGGCATAGAACTGTTAAGCACACACCTCAGCAAAATGGGGTTGCTGAGAGGATGAATAAGACCTTGTTAAATAAGGTTAGGTGTATGCTTATCTCTTATGGTCTACCCTTTTTATTTTGGGGTGAAGCCATAATGTCTGCTGCTTACTTAGTCAACCTATCTCCTTCCTCTACCTTAGATTTTAGTACCCCTGAGAAGATATGGTCTAGAAAGGTTTTAGACTATTGTAAACTAAGAGTGTTCGGCTATGCAGCTTATGCACACCAAACAATAGGTAAACTTGAACCTAGAAGCTTGAAGTGTGTCTTCTTAGGTTATCCTCTGGGGGTGAAAGGTTACAGACTCTAGGATAAGGAAGGTCATGGTTTTAAGGTCATTATAAGCATAGATGTTGTCTTTGATGAGAGTAAAATGCCTTCTAAATAGAAAAATCAAAGTGAGCCTGTGTTAGAGAGTCAAGACAGTCAGTTTTCTAGAGAGATTGAGTTATTCTCTAAGGTGGAGAATAATTTAAGTAAACCTTTTGAAGTCACTGAGGTTAGCCCCGAGTCAACTTAGTTAGGTGAGCATACTGAGTTGAGGTTACAGAGTGAACCCGAGGGTTGTTTAGAGAGTGAAGATGTTTCAGGTTCTAATTCCAAAGAAATAGTAACTCCTGGATATTTTCTTACTAGAGATAGAGCCAAAATGAAGATAATTCCTAATAAGAGACTTGTTTATGCTGATTATATAGCCTATGCCCTAATTACTTTCCTAGAGCTTTCTGATTCTAAGCCTAAGACTTACTTAGATCTATTAAGTCTAAGCATTCTAGAAATTGGAAAGAAGCCATGATAGAAGAGATGAAGTCCCTTCACTTAAACAGAACCTAGGAGATTGTGAAACTTTCTAGCAATAAAAAAGTTGTTAAGTGTAAGTGCATTTACAAAGTTAAAGAGGGTGTGTCTAGTGAAGAACCTGTCAGGTTTAAGGCTATATTAGTTCCCAAGGGTTTCACTCAGGTTGAAGGTGTTGACTACAATGAGATCTTCTCTCATGTACTTAAATACATCACTATTAGAACTGTTCTAGCTCTTGTTACTTAGTTTGATTGGGAGTTAGAACAAATGGATGTTAAGACAGCTTTTCTGCATGGGGATTTAGAAGAAATTAGTTATATGAGACAACTAGAGGGATTTAAGGTTAAGGAGAAATGTATTATGTTGGTCTGTTTTTGAAGAAGTCTCTCTATGGCCTGAAACAATCACCTAGACAGTGGTATAAACGGTTTGAATCTTTTATTATTAAATCTAGTTTTATTAGAAGTCAATTTGATACTTATTTATATTTTAAAGATTTAATGACTGACTAAACTGTTTATTTACTTCTGTATGTGGATGATATGTTATTAGATGGTCTTAATCTTTCTGTGATTCAATGTATGAAGGAATTATTAAAATCTGAATTTGATATGAAAGATTTGGGTTGTGCTAAGAAAATTATGGGTATTAACATAGAAAGAAACATATCTAGTTGTACTATGAAACTTTCTCTCAATCTTCTTGTTTAAAAAATGTTGTTTCTAAATTTTCTATGGAAGATTTTAAACCTATTAAAGTTCCTCTTGGTGGTCATTTCAAGCTGTCTTGTAGTCAGTGTCCTGTTACTGAGTTTGAAAAAGAGGACATGCTTTATGTGCCTTACTCTAATGATGTTGGTTCTGTTATGTATTCCATGTTGTGTACTAGACCCGATTTAGCCTTTGTCATTAGTGTATTAAGTCGTGGACACTGGGAAGCTATAAAGTGGCTTCTCAGATATCTAAAAACCACAAAGTTAGAGGGTTTAATTTATAAGAAGAATATTGCTGGTGTTGAATTGCTTGGTTTTATGGATTCTAATTTTGCAAGTGATAGAGACAATCGAAAATCAATTTCTTCTTATATGTTCACTTTGTGTGGTAGCTGTATAAGCTGGAAGTCTCACCTGCAATCTGTAGTAGCTCTGTCTACTACAGAGGTTGAGTATATAGCTGCTACTGAGGCAACTAAAGAGGCTGTATGGTTAAAATGTTTGTTAGAGGAATTAAAAGTTTTGACTTATGAGGTAATGTTATTTTCATATGGTCAGAGTACTATTCATTTATGTAAAAATCTTGTATTTCATGAAAGATCAAAACATATTCAAGTTAGATATCACTTTATCAGAGATCTGATTACTAACCGTGTGTTTGGTCTTGATAAGATTCCTACAGAATTTAATCTAGCTGACGTGGTAACCAATTTAATTCATGTGGGTAAATTTAACACTTGCAAGAAGTTGCTCCAAATTGGAGCTAACTAATTATTTTTCTGTTTTATTATTTTGTGTGATGATGGTCTTAAGTTTATGCTATAATTTCTGAAAGAGTTCTTTGTAATTCAGGATTAGGTGGAGATTTTTTAGTTATTAATTCTTATTTACAGTTGTTGTAATTACTCTGTTATATTACTGTTATTATTATCCTTAATTGTTACTGTTACAAAGTAAATGATTTGGCGGTTTGTATTTCTTAGTGATACGATGTGTTTCACTTGGAATCGATTGATCTTCTGAGGCTTCTGAGATTACTCCACGTGGCTACTTTTTAGCCTTTAGATCGTGTAGTGCACTGTTTCACTTATATTTCTTATCTGCGCTGAACCAATTAAGTGTGTAATTTTTCTAGGGTTTTTAGAGAGAATAGTGAGAGAAACTCTATGTATTCTTTTGTTTGTTCGTCTTGTTCCTTGTTGTTATTTTTGTGTGAGAATTTTGTGAGATTTAGTGAGTGTAAATAATTCTGAGTGTGTTTGTAGAAGACTTCTGAAGTTCTACTGTGTGTAGAACGTTCATAGTTTGTATTTTTTGGATTTCTATGAGATTATAGCATAAGCTCTGTTACCAGAGCACCATGGATGTAGATAGAGTTTACTCTGTTGAACCACGTAAAAATTTGTTATGTTTTGCTTGTGATTTCAATTTCTTTTTCGATCTAAAGCTGTTTTATGTTTCTGGTTATTTTTTTAACATAATCCAAATGAGGTTTCATGTTTATGGTTTAAAGATGCATTTGTATTCTTTCAGGAGCAAGAAAAAGGGGTGCATTTGTATACCTCAAATTATGAAATAATATATTTATATATATATATAATATATAACTGATGGTATTTTATTTAATTTTAAAATCTTTAGAAAAATACTGCTTTCTTTCAAATTTCAATAAATTCTTAAAATAACTGATGTCTCATTAGTTAGTAAAAATTTTTTATTGTGAAACAAATATATATGCTTTCCCTTTCATATATGCGTACATACTTTTTTTTTTTTCAAATTCATATGTAAAATCTACATGGTGATTTCCATTTGCATATGAAAAGGAGAACGTATGTGTATTGAGGCGTGTGATGCTAAGTTAGTGGTTAGTGGATAGTTGTATTTTTATCCATGTTTTGGTTTGTTGGTAAACCCATGTTTGACTTTTTTTGTTTGTGATCCTAGTTTATATTCCACTAAGTATTTCTTGTTTAGCAAATAGAAAATGAAGATGCCCACTATGTCTCAAGAATCCTATAAATAAATTGTGTTTGTGTAGAATTTAGATGTGTATAAATCACTACAAGAAATTTGGCCTACAGTAACGAAAATTGAACCTACAAAATAAATTATGTGACAGAAGATACCTTTTCAGTTTCAAAAAACAATTTCGTGACTATTCAAAAGATATGTTATTTTCAGTTACGAAATTTGAAATTGTAACATGTTTACGTAACTAATGGGTCAATTTTTCATGAGAAATTTTTCCCTCCAAAAGTTTTAAACCTACTGTTACAAATTTTTTGTCTTCGTGACTAAATACTCGAAGTTTGACTGGTCAACTGATGAAATACATACAGTCACAACATTAATTTCATGACAGAATAATTTTTTTTTCCATTAAAAATTTTTTGACCAAACGGCACCGTTTTTTTCAATTTTTGTTCGTGCCCTTCATCTAAAAAGGTCTGGTGTGGCCTTTGGTGTATCTTACGAACAGTGGCTGTCTTTCCACAAGCACCCACTGTCCCGGCCAGCCGAACCCAAATCTCCGGCAAAACAGAGGAAGCGTTGTGTCGCCGAAATCGCCGCCGCATCGCTGAAAGACCACTACCGTCAACTTCTGGATTTGTGCTTTAAATGCAGAGGAGTGCTTTTTTAATTGATTTGAGCTTCAGTAGGAGTGCTTCCTTTATTTTCATATAGAAAGGCTCCAATCTCGCCATCAGATGTAAAAAGAGATTCAGGGGTTCCTAAAGATAGCACAAAACCATGTTGTGGATGCTTGGGCAGAAATACCATTGCAAATGCATCTGCTTGTGTTGGTCATGCTGTAGTGAATATATCTATTCCTAAGGGTATACATGTTAATCTTTTTCTTCAGTAGTTTCTGCATATTGATTTTGGGTTTTTTTATCAATTGGCTTTATTTGTAGATAAATTTGGCGCCGTTGGTGGAAAGGGTCTAGGCTCTGGAACTATTATTGACAAAGATGATACCATTTTGACATGTGCTCATGCTGTAGTTGATTTTCATGGATTACGGCCTTCGTCTAAAGGAAAGGTTAGTGTTATATGAATATGTTGACTTTTTTCATCATTAAAGAACACCAGTTTTGATCTGCTGAAGCTCCATCTTTTTTTTCTTTCTTTTTTTCTAAGGATAAAAGGATTATCATAATAAGTCCACTTCAATACGAATCAGTAGACTTTATTTTTGCTACTTTTTAAGTTTGGAAAAGATGTAGGAATGATAAGAACTTATGAATGCTGCATGATATGATAAAATTGTTTTATGGAAGTATAATTTACTTTTCACATTATGAATATTGTTGCAGGTTGATATAACTTTGCAGGATGGTAGAACATTTGTCGGTTCAGTGATGAATGTTGATTTACATTCTGATATTGCTTTTATTAAAATCAATTCCAAAACCCCACTTCCAACTTCCAAACTTGGCTCTTCAACAAAGCTTTAACCTGGGGATTGGGTGCTAGCAATGGGTTGTCCTCTTTCACTTTAGAATACTGTCACCGCTGGTATAGTAAGGTAGCCAATTAGACTCATAGTTCAAAATGTGTAGAAATGTGTATTGGAAGCATGAGTATACGTAAGGTAGCCGTGGATCTTTATTTGGCTTAGGGATGAATAAATTGTTTATTCCTTTTTACTTGTTTGTCCTCCCAATAGTTTAGAAAGAAAGCTGATCAATTCAAAGTGGTAAATTAATCAATAGTGAAGTTTGGTTTTGATATCTGTTTGTTGAATTATATTCCACTTATTATGTAATTGATCACAATGCATGCTAAAAATGATTCATGATATTTTAGGAGAGCCCACATGGATCTGGGTATCTCATCAATTATTTTCATTAAAGATTTGACATGTCACTGTTGAATACTTGGTTAGTCCAAAATGAAAATAAAATTTTCCATTCTAGCATTAGATGTTGAGTAGTAAATACTTACTGTAGCACTTGCTAGGATAGCAAGTCTGAGGTACGACACATTTTTGGTAAGGATTGAGGGTTCTTTCTCTTACTTTTATTTTGCCTCCTTTTTATGTAGTTGTGTTGACCGTAAAAGTAGTGATTTGGGTCTTGGCGGAATGAGGAGAGAGTATTTACAGACAAATTGTGCAATTAATCCAGTAACTCTCTCTCACACTCTCTCTCAAAGTAGATAAAAGTACTATTTGAATCATGTTCGCTGCTTAAGTAATCTCTTGGTTTTTCTTTATAATGTAGGGGAATTCCGGGGGCCCTCTTGTCAATATTGATGGAGAAGTCGTTGGTGTCAATATTATTTATATATTTTTTTTTTGTGATGTCATTTCGATAAGTCGGCATTCATTTACCCAATTCATGTAATGGGGTATATGGTTTAAGGTGTTTGTTGGTTCAAGTCTGTTAGTACATCAATTTCACTAGAAGGTACCAAAAAAATAAAACATATATATGTATGTTGTTTTCATATGGTTGCAAAGCTCTGGTTGTAACCATCTGATTCTTGTGTTCATTATTTGCAGGGGTGTCAGGTTATCAAACACAAGAGCCCATTTTTGGCTTGCTCTCTTTCTATTTTACAAGTTTGTAGATATGCTGTTAATTTTACATTCTCCAGTAACATGCAGGTGCAATTTTTATCATGTGCCACTAGTGACAAGACAAGCCACAACTCTTTTGTTTCAAGATGTCTCTTTGAGAGAAACTCTTTGTTAACCTCCTCATTGTATGGTTGGAAAGGATTCTCTCTCTCTAATAAATCAGCCCGTTTGGCAAGCTCAAAGATACGTGCTACACTTGATGTTACCCCTGCTATTGAAGTCATCAATGATCTAGGACTGGATACTTTGACATTATTAGGTGTGGTTGTTTAGGTTGTTCCTGCATTCAAGAACATTAAAGCTAGCCCTGTAAGAATAATATCACTTGTTTTTTGGATTGTTTTATCTTTTATCTTCTATGTTCTAATATCTTTTATTTTTATTTTTGTTTTGTGTTCACGTTTAATACTCTATCAAATAACATTGGAAGTATGATATTGTTGTTAGATATTTGGTTTCTTCTTTGCTGGGATTGTGCTCAATCAATTTGGCTTGATTAGAAATCTTACAAATGTCAAAGTTCTATATGAGTGGGGGATCCTTTTATTGGTAAGCTTTATAAATGTTTGCATGTAAGCTGTTGTTTTACATTTGCAATTTTTTCTCATCATTGATTGCAGCAGTATTACTATGCAATGAAAAAACATATGATAATAATAGTAATAATAGATGATCTTTATCTGCATCAGAAATAGAGGGAGGTGAAAAAGTGACACAAGTGAATGCTTTGATAAAGGGTTTGACATGAGTGGATGTTTAAAGATCTGGCAAAAATATAGCCTTTAGAGCTGAAGGGCTGAAAGACTATTTCTTTTTTGTTTTTGTTTTTGTTTTTTTTTTCATGTAGCTTAGTTTGTACAAGTCTATTTTGGATAGAGTATTGATGTTGAGTTGTGGTTTTCTTAGTGGCTTTTCATATCAATTTATTCTTTTTGATAATTTAAAAAATTTAAATAAGGAATAATATTTTTAATCTTCAATATAGTATAGTTTCTTGTTTGTTTTCAGGCATTACCTAGAAAAGCTATTGTAGGACAAGTTACTCCTAAGAAAATTGTAGCAGGTGTTAGGCTTGTAAATTATGCATCGTCCACTGCTTCAAAGAGATTGGATCAGAAGTATATTTTCAAAAGTAATTTAGAAATGTCTATGGAAGTTAGTTTTTATAATGAAGCTGAAGATGTTCATAATAAGAAAAAATGCATGTATTCAATACGTGTAAAACCTTCATCGCACAAAGGTATTCAAGGTTTATATGCTAAAGAAATTGTTATTTGTTTTGCAATATAGTGAATATTTGTCTTAGTTATATTCTTGATTTTCTTTGTACTAGTTACTCTTGGATGTTTACAGCATGTCAAAGCCCAACCCTCAGTCCTAGAAAGCCAACTGCTTCCAGGTTGCATAGTTAAGGAGCTAAAATTAGAGGTATATTTGACTCTTTTGCTACTCAAGGTCAAATAGTAGTCCATGTTAATATAATTTGAATACAAGATCTATTATTTGTGTAGTAAATGACTTTCAGAGCATAACTGCATAAGTGTTGGTTGAGTAATGGAAACTTGGTCGCTGTAATGTTGTAGTTGTTTTTATGCTTTCTAACAATTTAGTTTGTTTCCCCAGATGTTAGATGCATATGGTAATCATGTGAGAAAAGGCTTGGATGTTCAGTTGAACATGGAGGGGTTTTATGTGCAAAATCATTTAGGTTTGATGCATAAGGTGATAATCTTTTTACATTTTTGTCTACGATTATGTTTGATAGATTATTGTAAATTTTGAAAAGTACAACTAATCAAGTGTTCTAGAAGTATGGTGAGAATCTCACATTAAATGGAAGATGGAGACATCANTCCTCCCAATAGTTTAGAAAGAAAGCTGATCAATTCAAAGTGGTAAATTAATCAATAGTGAAGTTTGGTTTTGATATCTGTTTGTTGAATTATATTCCACTTATTATGTAATTGATCACAATGCATGTTAAAAATGATTCATGATATTTTAGGAGAGCCCACATGGATCTGGGTATCTCATCAATTATTTTCATTAAAGATTTGACATGTCACTGTTGAATACTTGGTAGGTCCAAAATGAAAATAAATTTTGCCATTCTAGCATTAGATGTTGAGTAGTAAATACTTACTGCAGCACTTGCTAGGATACCAAGTCTGAGGTACGACACATTTTTGGTAAGGATTGAGGGTTCTTTCTCTTACTTTTATTTTGCCTCCTTTTTATGTAGTTGTGTCGACCGTAAAAGTAGTGATTTGGGTCTTGGTGGAATGAGGAGAGAGTATTTACAGACAAATTGTGCAATTAATCCAGTAACTCTTTCTCTCACTCTCTCTCACAGTAGATAAAAGTACTATTTGAACCATGTTCGCTGCTTAAGTAATCTCTTGGTTTTTCTTTATAATGTAGGGAAATTCTGGGGGCCCTTTTGTCAATATTGATGGAGAAGTCATTGGTGTCAATATTATTTATATATTTATTTATTTTGTGATGTCATTTCGATAAGTCGGCATTCATTTACCCAATTCATGTAATAGGGTATATGGTTTAAGTTGTTTGTTGGTTCAAGTCTGTTAGTACATCAATTTCACTAGAAGGTACCAAAAAAATAAAACATATATATGTATGCTGTTTTCATATGGTTGCAAAGCTCTGGTTGTAACCATCTGATTCTTGTGTTCATTATTTGCAGGGGTGTCAGGTTATCAAACACAAGAGCCCATTTTTGGCTTGCTCTCTTTCTAGTTTACAAGTTTGTAGATATGCTGTTAATTTTACATTCTCCAGTAACATGCAGGTGCAATTTTTATCATGTGCCACTAGTGACAAGACAAGCCACAACTCTTTTGTTTCAAGATGTCTCTTTGAGAGAAACTCTTTGTTAACCTCCTCATTGTATGGTTGGAGAGTATTCTCTCTCTCTAATAAATCAGCCCGTTTGGCAAGCTCAAAGATACATGCTACACTTGATGTTACCCCTGCTATTGAAGTCATCAATGATCTAGGACTGGATACTTTGACATTATTAGGTGTGGTTGTTTAGGTTGTTCCTGCATTCAAGAACATTAAAGCTAGCCCTGTAAGAATAATATCACTTGTTTTTTGGATTGTTTTATCTTTTATCTTCTATGTTCTAATATCTTTTATTTTTATTTTTGTTTTGTGTTCACGTTTAATACTCTATCAAATAACATTGGAAGTATGATATTGTTGTTAGATATTTGGTTTCTTCTTTGCTGGGATTGTGCTCAATCAATTTGGCTTGATTAGAAATCTTACAAATGTCAAAGTTCTATATGAGTGGGGGATCCTTTTATTGGTAAGCTTTATAAATGTTTGCATGTAAGCTGTTGTTTTACATTTGCAATTTTTCTCATCATTGGTTGCAGCAGTATTACTATGCAATGAAAAAACAGATGATAATAATAGTAATAACAGATGATCTTTATCTGCATCAGAAATAGAGGGAGGTGAAAAAGTGACACAAATGAATGCTTTGATAAAGGGTTTGACATGAGTGGATGTTTAAAGATCTGGCAAAAATATAGCCTTTAGAGCTGAAGGGCTGAAAGACAATTTCTTTTTTGTTTTTGTTTTTGTTTTTTTTTTCATGTAGCTTAGTTTGTACAAGTCTATTTTGGATAGAGTATTGATGTTGAGTCGTGGTTTTCTTAGTGGCTTTTCATATCAATTTATTCTTTTTGACAATTTAAAAAATTTAAATAAGGAATAATATTTTTAATCTTCAATATAGTATAGTTTCTTGTTTGTTTTCACGCATTACTTAGAAAAGCTATTGCAGGACAAGTTACTCCTAAGAAAATTGTAGCAGTTGTTAGGCTTGTAAATTATGCATCGTCCACTACTTCAAAGAGATTGGATCAGAAGTATATTTTCAAAAGTAATTTAGAAATGTCTATGGAAGTTAGTTTTTATAATGTAGCTGAAGATGTTCATAATAAGAAAAAATGCATGTATTCAATACGTGTAAAACATTCATCACACAAAGGTATTCAAGGTTTATATGCTAAAGAAATTGTTATTTGTTTTGCAATATAGTGAATATTTGTCTCAATTATATTCTTGGTTTTCTTTGTACTAGTTACTCCTGGATGTTTATAGCATGTCAAAGCCCAACCTCAGTCCTAGAAAGCCAACTGCTTCCAGGTTGCATAGTTAAGGAGCTAAAATTAGAGGTATATTTGACTCTTTTGCTACTCATGGTCAAATAGTAGTCCATGTTACTATAATTTGAATACAAGATCTATTATTTGTGTAGTAAATGACTTTTAGACCATAACTGCATAAATGTTGGTTGAGTAATGGAAACTTGGTCACTGTAATGTTGTAGTTGTTTTTATGCTTTCTAACAATTTAGTTTGTTTCCCCAGATGTTTGATGCATATGGTAATCATGTGAGAAAAGGCTTGGATGTTCAATTGAACATGGAGGGGTTTTATGTGCAAAATCATTTAGGTTTGATGCATAAGGTGGTAATCTTTTTACATTTTTGTCTACGATTATGTTTGATAGATAATTGTAAATTTTGAAAAGTACAACTAATCAAGTGTTCTAGAAGTATGGTGAGAATCTCACATTAAATGGAAGATGGAGACATCATTATAAGTGATTATAAAATCCTAAACAATGTGGTGGTGGTATATGAAGTTCATGTGGCTGTGGTGGGGTAATAGATGATTACATTGATTGATTGTAACATATTAAATAATGCCTCTGATGTACCTTCTCTAAAGTGAAGTTATATACAATTTAATCTTGAGAAAAAAAAACATTTTTTTTACATAGGTGGATGATCATGGATGCATTGACCTTAGTGGTCTTTTGAAAGTAACTGCTAGTTATGGAAAAAATGGTATGCCCTTCTATTGAGAAGGAGACACTGGAAGAATGCGACATTGAAGTGGGAGATGATGAACTATTTGATATGGTTTTGCCGCCAAAATCTGGCTATGTATGTGGATTAGGTGAAGGAGCGAAACTCCGAAGATCTAAATCATCAAGGGTTCAAAACGCTTGAAGAGAAGCTGAAGAGGCATGAAAGATAGAGGAGGCAGCAGTGCAAAAAGCTAATATTGTGTTAATGAGCCTTACATAACGTATGTGTCTGAAATTGTGTCGATGCTTTCTACTTGACTGATGTGCAGGTTCCCTTAGCTTGGACTCAGAATGACTATGGTATGCAAGCTGGTACCTTACTTTTGATATGGCAGTAAATAGTAGTTTGAAGGCCAATTGTTAATATATATTTTTTGAAGATGTTAAGTGCTAATATCTTAACTTGCACATGTTGTGATTAGGAAATGAGAAACTGATTGCTGAAACTTTAGACTTATATATATTTTGTGGATATATAGTAATATTCTGAATGGTTTGTTATAAGTATAGCAGAATATTTTGATAAGAATTTGTTCGTTTAGTTTTTGTTTGTTGGTTGTGGATGTGATTTGGAACTTATATATATTTTATTTCTGCATGTGAGTAACTTGTTAATATGGGACTGGTAAGGTTTCCAGAACATCAGTTATGTATAACTTTCGTGGCTAATATAAATAGCCACGAAACAAAAAATATACACGCATAAATTGAACCAAATTTAGCAACGAAATTTATTGTTCGTGACAAAAAAAATGCAATCTGTCATGAAAAAATATTTCGTGGCTAACTGAAGAAACAATATGCAACGACCTTTTAGCCACGAATGTTTTCGTGTCTAATTACAGGGCAATTTAGTCACGGACATAAAAAACGTGACTAAAACACTTCGAATTAGTCACGACAACCATGTTGTGACTACTGCATGAAATAGACACGACAGTCTTCGTAACTGATTGACATCCTTCAGCCACGAAAGCAGCAGTTTCAGTAACGAAAACATAGAACTTCAGTTACAATAGTTTTTGTGACTGAATGTAACACATTCAGTCACGAAAAAATTCCAAAATTTTGAAATTGGCTTTCAGTCACGAACCGACACTTTTTTCGTGGCTAGGAACTTTCAGTGAAGCACCTACTGTCACGAAGCTGTTACGACGTGTTTTGCATAACTAAATGGATTTAGCGACGAAAAAACGGCCTTCAGTCACGAAAGACCATTGTCTCTGTAGGCCAAATTTCTTGTAGTGAATTGTATTCGTTTTATCATTCAATTGAAAGCGTTTGTTTTTTAGCTTCAATTTCT
The DNA here is from genome assembly GCA_003254975.1 of Ochetophila trinervis. NCBI lineage: Eukaryota > Viridiplantae > Streptophyta > Magnoliopsida > Rosales > Rhamnaceae > Ochetophila > Ochetophila trinervis. The sequence continues at coordinate 98,245 of QANX01004277.1, read as the reverse complement.
TACATCAAAATTCAAGTATTACTTTATTGGTATTATTTTACTAACAATTATATTATTAGAGCCAGGTTTCTTTAAAAATTAGGCNATTATATTATTAGAGCCAGGTTTCTTTAAGAATTAGGCTTTTTTTTTTGGAAGATTGATTGTTGTAGCATATTGTCCTTGTCACATCGAAAGATTTTTTGGTTTTTGAGAATCGTTAGGAGGTATTTATTTACTTATTTATTTGTTTAGGTGTTTCATTATGTTGAATGGTATGAAGACTCTCAACCTTTCATAATTGGTGCCTATTTTTTTTGGATATAATTATGAATTTTGGAGCATCAAGATGAAAACATTTTTTATATCTCAAGATCTTTGGAATCTAGTTGAAAATGATTATGCAGAAACAAAGAAGTTGGTAGATTTGATGGAGCTAAACAAAACAAAAAACAAAAATTGCAAAGGCTTTATTAGTTATACAACCAGCAGTGGTGGATACTATATTCCTTCGGATTGCAAATGTCACCAAATCAATTGCAGCATGAAATAGTTTGAGGCAAGAATTCCATGGTGAAGAAAAGGTAACCAACGTAACTCTTCATAGAGAATTTGAAACTTTTTTCATGAACATAAATGAATCAATGCAAGATTTCTTTTTTAGATTGTTTGTTGTAGTGAATCAAATGCAGGCATATGGTGAAAAAATTTCTGACAAGAAAATAGTAGAGAAAGCTCTAAGAAGTTTGCAATCAAAATTTAATTATGCAGTTACTATTATAGAAGAATCTAAAGATTTGTCTGCTTATTCTCAAAATGAATTTATGAGTTCTCTTTTAGCACATGAAGAAATAATGAACAGGTTTGCTAGAAAAAATAATGAGCATGCATTACAAAAATGTAGAAGGTGGAAATGTCGCAGTAGAGGCGGTTCCAATAGTCATGGAAAATTTCACAAAGACGATGATAAGAAAATAACAAGGTAAAAACATGTTATTTTTGCAAAAAGCATGACATATTGAAGCATATTGTTGGGAAAAAGCAAAGCAACAAGCCAATTTTACTGGAAAAATGACGATGAAAGTTATTTATTTCATACTTATCTTAGCCCCAATGATAGTAATAATGAGATATGGTTTCTGGATAGTGGTTGTAGTATTAGTAACCATAAAACAGGTGAAAATATTTTTTTTTGCAATCTTGATGAATCAATAAAATTGAAAGTTCGGCTTGGTGACGATAAGATAGTAAACATTGAAGGCAAAAGATTAGTTGTAATTAAGACCAAGTTAGGTATTGATAAATTAATTAATGATGTTTATTATTATACCTAATTTGGCTCATAATTTGCTTAATGTTGGTCAAGTTATTCATAAAGGATATTCAAAATTATTTTTTGGTAATACTTGTAAAATCAGAAAGGGTAATTATGATAAGCTTGTTATTAAGATTCAGATTACTAAGAATAAAATATTACTTTTTGAGTTATCTTGGATAGATAGTTGAGCATTGATGGCAGATTTGAAAGAAGAATCAAAACTCTGGCATTTATGTTATGGACATGTACATTTCAATGGGTTGAAGTTATTAAGCCAGAAAAATATAGTGAATGGTTCACCTTCTATTATGAATATTGATAATGTTCGTTTTGGATCTTATGTTTATGGAAAACAACATCGTAATTAATTTCCAATTGGAAAAGCTAGCAGAACTAAAATGATTCATACCCATCCAAACATTATATGTTCTGTAAATTTGATTTCAAGGTTTATGCATAATCTTTCTGTTCATCATTTTGGAACAGTAAAGTGCTTCGTTATATCTAAGCAACAAGCACTTTTGGAATATTGTACGAACCAACTTCTACTTTTGAATTGTTTAATTTTAGTGATTAAGCAAGTTGTTTGGATGATAAATAAAAAAGCACATCTGGATTTGTTTTTAATATTGGTTCTGAACCTATATCATGGTCTTCAAAATACAAGCTACTGCAGCATTGTCATCATCAGAAACTTATATCGCTTTCATGGCAGCAGCTTGTCAAGCTATTTGAATGCAAAGAATTATGGAAGATTTAAATATGGCCCAAGAAAAAGCAAAAAAGATATTTTGTGACAACAATGCAACAATTTCAATAACAAAAACTCATATTTTTCATGGAAAAACAAACATATGGAGCTTCATCATCATTTATCAGAGATATTGTTGCAAAACACATGATTGGGATGGAGAATAATCTAACAAATGATCAAATGGTAAATAGTTTTACCAAGGCACTCTCATATGCAAAATTTGTCAAATTTAGATCATCTATTAGATTTTCAAGCTTTGCATTAAGGAGGTGTGATATTAAGTTAGTGGATAGTTGTATTTTTACCCATATTTTAGTTTATTAATTGGTTAACTCATATTTGGGTTTGTTATTTGAAGTCTTAGTATATGAGCCACTTAAGTATTTTTTTATTTAGCAAGTGAAAAGTGAGGATGCCCACTATGTCTTAGAAAACTTATAAATAATGTACGAACCAACTTTTACTTTTGAATTGTAAAATTTTAGTGATTGAGCAAGTTGTGTGGATGATAGAAGAAGCACATATGGATTTGTTTTTAATATTGGTTGTGGAGCTATATCATGATCTTTAAAAAAGCATACTACTGTAGCATTATCATGTCAAAAACTGAATATATCGCTTCTACGGTAGTAGTTTGTGAAGCTATTTGGATGCAAAAAATTTTGAAAAATTTAAATAAGGCCTAAGAAAAAGCAACAAAGATATTTTACGACAGCAAAGCGACAATTTCAATGATAAATAGTTTTATTTTTCATGAAAAGGCAAATATATTGAGGTTCATTATCACTTTATGAGATTTTGTTGAAAAAGATAGAATCCTAATGAAGTATTATACAACAAATGACCAAACGGCAGATGGTTTTTACCAAGGCATGATATACAAAATTTGTTAAATTTAGATCATCTCTTAAGATTTCAAGCTTTACGTTAAAGAGGTGGGATGCTAAGTTAGTGGTTAGCGGATAGTTATATTTTCACCCATATTTTAGTTTATTAATTAGTTAACTCATATTTGAAGTCCTAGTATATGAGCCTCTTAAGTATTTTTTATTTATCAAGTAAAAAGTGAATACGCCCACTATGTCTTAGAAAATTTATAAATAATAAGTGTTTTAAATAGAGTTTAGACATGTAAAAATTGTGATTGTTTTAGCCTTCAATTGAAAGTATTTGTTTTTATACCTTTGTTTCTTACTTCAAAATTTAAATATTACCTTTATATATATATAATATTAATAACAATGTGTCTTATCTATTAAAATCAGAAAATTTTTACACTACAACCATATAAAATATTATAAATACAGCTATTATTTTTAAATAAAATAATATTATTAAAATAAATTTATAAATAAAATAACAAAATTTTTAATAAAATAATATTAATATTATACTATTTTTAAATAATATTATTTAATTTATAAATAATAGGGGTATCTGCAACCATTTTAATGGACCCGCCACTGAGGGAGAAAAAAGTTTGCTCACAAGGCATAGGCATAGCACTGCTTGCTTTATTAAGAATACTGTGGTAAGACGACAAGTCGTTTTGTGTTGAGGAAAGGAACACTGATTGCTTTACTGACAATGTAACAGTGACATTGAACTTACCAGGATGTGGCCCAATGGACAGACAATCAGCAATACTGCCAAACAGTACACATGCATGTCGGTTTTGCTCTTTCCTTTTTTCTTTTTTAAAGTAAAGAACATATACAAAACGGCAGGAGATTAGGGGATAGCAGGATCAAAACTACAGAACGTTGCACAAAGGGGAAAAAAAAAAAAACCAAAATCAAATTCCCCATCATTTCAAGAAACTGGGTATTTGCTTAAAGTTTAAAATAAAATCATTTTCCCATATGAGAAACAATAAATTCTAACAAAAAAATATCAGATTTTTCATGGAACTGAAAGTTCATATACTTCCCATTACAATTTAACCCACAAAAGACAATTTTTTTTTTGGGTGCTAATTCAAGAGATGACTATATACACAAATAGAAAAGAAAAGTAAAGGGAAAGATGTAGAAAATAAAAACACTCAGTCCCAGAAAAGAAAAAAAAAAAAAAAAAAACCCTAATTCAAGCAGAGAAAAACCCATTAGAAGCGGCAAGACCAATCTGGGTTTTAGGCTCTCTTGCCCACTTCACAAAGTAGTCCATCTTCTGATTTTCAGCAATCTTATTCTTGATGGTCTGAGCCAGCATTGAAACACAAGAAACCAAGTCCATTTGATCAGCTTCACTATCTCTCCCTGCCTTCCTCAAATGGCTCACCCTTCTTTCAAATTCCTCTGCAACAAGAATTGCAATGTCTGTCATCTTCTTTCTCTCTACAACTTCAAGGACTAAATATTCAAATCAAAAGCTTTTTGGGGAATTTGGTCATTTGGGGATGTATTTATAGGAAGATACGAAGTAGTCAAATGAAATGGATAAGGATGTGGGCTTATTCTTTTTCCCACAGATTTGTTTATTTATTTATTTGTCATAATTATTATTTTATTTCGTCAGTGGTATTAGTTTAATGGTTTTGGAGACATGGGTTTTAGGGGAGTGACTGGGACTAGGACATAAATTGGTTTTCTTGGGTTTAGGAAAATCCATCACGTTCATTTCATTTTTTAATTTTTTAATATATATTTTTTTTTTGGGGAAAATTTGACGCTTTGGTTTCATAGTTTGATGGTTTTAAACGTGAAAGCTTTCTGGTTAAAAGACAAAGAAAGTGCAAATCCACGCGGCAAATTAATTTTCACCAGAGGACTTATTATTATTTTTTTGTTTTTAAAGGATAATTCAGTAAAAAAATCATATTTTTATAGAAAAGTTAATTTCATTGAATTTCCAATGAACTCGCATTGAAAAGGAAACCATTATCTCTTAAAACATTTTTTTTAAATAATAATAATTTAACAAATGGGTCCACTTCCATAGTCAATAATAAACCTCCATTTGAGGACTTTTTGAGAAAAAAATTTCTAAACCCTCATGTAAAAGACTTTAAACTCTGAATTGGACTGCGTGGTCATTTAAAAATTACCAAAATTCTAGAAGAAATTGTTACGTAGGATTTGTATAGAAATTGAACGTTCGAGATGATTAGTGATTTTAAAGTAGACTGAGAAAATGGTGGGTAAATAGGAAAAGTAGTAAGGGTATTTTGGGCAATAAAAAATGAGCAGTGGTGTTGCAAAACCAGCGGAGGAGTGAGAATGAGAAGACGAAAACAGAGGACAAAGCCAGATCAGGGGCCGCATGTGGAATTATATCCAAATTGTCTTAAAAACCGCGGGACAAACCCATCTGAAGTCTGAACCCTCTTGTTGTTTTTGTATTGCCGTGGGTCATTTTTGTCCATGTGTATGCTTTCTTTTTCCTCTTTCCGTTTATATGCATTTACAATTATTAATTTTTTATAGGTTATTATTATTTTATGTTGTTTTACAGATTTACTCCAATTTAATTAAACAAATACAGATAATGAATGTGATTATATCAAATTGATTTGATTTTGATCATTGGCTTTTATTACTAGGTTGCTCTTCAGGAAGACTTGTTGACTGTCTCAATATAAACCGTATATGGAAGAATTTTTAGAGTATAGTAGAGGGGTATATTCAACCAATCAACATTTATAAATGAAATAATATTATTTATAAATAATATAAAATTATTCAAAAATAAAATAGTATTTTTAAAATTTATAATAAAATAATATTGTCCGTAAATAAAATAATAAAATTATTAACGATGTAGTATTAATATGTTACTTCGTTTATGCACAATATTATTTTATTTATAAATAATATTATCTCATAAATAAATAATATTATTTTATTAACTGACCTAATTGTTTCAGTATAATTATTTTAATAATTGTACTATTAAAAAGTTGTAGATAAAATATAAAAGAGAAGTTTTCAAAATCTAAATTTGATACAAAATTGTATTGTACTTGAAGTATAGTAAGTTAGATACTGATCTTAATATGAATACTTTAATTTGATTTCGTGATTACGAATTATATATAATTCATGCATTTGGATCATGCCTAAATGGTATCTTACTCAAAATTTCTACATGAAACTTTTAATGTAAATTTAGTTTTGTTAATTATTATAAGGACTTGCTTAAAATTGTTAGTACTAGAGGACCAACTTCTAAAACATTTTTAATGTACAATTGCTAGCATTTTTAGTATTATGATTTTACTACTATGAATTAAAATATCATACATATCTTAAACCCCAGATGAAAGATATTGTTAAAGGTCTAGGGATCTAAACAAGTCCATGAAACTTTGCCATTTTGTACCAATCCATTGCACCTTACCAAACTTTTGTATATTTAGTGGGCTTATAATCTGGTCGGTGGATTTTTTTAAACCTTAATTAAAATAAAATAATAATAGAATAAATACTGCGTACTAAGAATCTTACCGATTCGTCAAAAGAAAGAAAAATAAATAAAAAATAAAAAATTTTACCAATCATTTCAATACCTACCAGCGTTTGGCAGTAAGTGTGAAATATAAATATATATTGTTTAAATTGATGTGATATAAAATATATATTTAATTTAAAAATTATTTTTTAATAATAATATACACAGAAATTATTTATGATTATTAATTAATTATATATTTTATTAAATATTTTTAATTTTTAAGTAAATTAGATTTTTAAATTTTTTTTTTAAATTTAACAATATTTGACAGAAATTTTAAAAGTAGATATTTACTTTGACAATGTCATTATAAATATTATCATTATATATTATTTTTTCAACATAATCTTTAAATATATTTATATGACATGTTAGTTTTCATAATTTACTTTCTATTCAAAATGTTCTAATTATAAATGATAGCGGAAACCCACTTCCCTCTGATGCCACATTGCACATGGCAACCTTCATTATATAGAATGTTTTTACAATGAGACTCCAATAAGAGTTTCAGATTTTTTAACACTTATTCACGGATAATATTATTTTATAAATATATTATATTATCTATAATAAATAATATAAATTTATAATTAATTCATAAAAATATAAAATTATAAATAAATAATATATTCATAATTAATTATATTGATTCATAAATAATTAATATTATTTTATAAATAATTAACATAAAAGAAAAAACTCAAAACTCTTTCTAATTAGGGCCGCATTGTAAACGGTTCCATCGTAAGCTTTGACAGCTGGTGCGACCACCCAATTTAAAATTGACAGATGATTTTTTTTTTCTGTGTCTTCTTCTCACAAATCCATCACTCTTTCTTTCTTTCTTCTTTTTTTTTTTTGGTGAAATCTTTCTTTCTTTCTTCTCTGCAAACCAAGTCCTCTCATTTTAATGAAAAAACATATAACATTTAGGTTTCCATTTTAAAATCACCTAAGACTATGTAAAAATTCTTTTGGATTACTTCTAGTTTATGAATAATTGGTTTTCTTCTTTGTTTAATTTGCCTAAAAAAACTTGAAGTAGTTTAAAAGGAAAAAATCTTAATTGATTTGCAAAGAATAGAGAAAAAGAAAAAGAGAAAGATGGAGTTTACGTAGCAGACGAGAGAGAAAGAGAGCAGGTCTCAGAAGGAGAGAGAAAATAATTAAAAAATATATATTAAGCTAAATCGACAGATTTCAATTTCAAATTAGACGGTCGCACCAGCTTTATGTGGTGCATGGCCATACTGAAGTTTTTTTCTTTTTCTTTTTTTTTTGGGTAATTGTTGTACCGAAGCTTTCCTCGCTTTGCTCCTGAGTTTTAATAGCAAATCATATTATAAAAATTGTTTTGGCCTTTTCTGATGGTTTTCTATATCTTTATTATGTACTAATCAAACATCTAAAGAGTAATGCTCTGCATATACAAATTACTTCACTAAAATTTGGGACTCAAAACTCATCAATTAGATTTGCACTCATTTGATTTTCCTTCAACAAATAAGACTATCACATCATTTGATATACAAATTATATAAAAAGAATAAAAAACTAGGTAAAGTAGTATTATTGTTCAATAATATTAACGGCACCGATAAATGATGTAGCAAAATAACGTGACATTCTTTTATTAGCTGGTATTAAATTTTACTTATAACTTCAAAGATTTGCTATGTATGTTACTCCGTAAACAAACTGTAAACGACACATTTACCCAAAAAAAAAATTGTAAACAACACAACTTTATCCCCGTAGAACTACTGATTACTAAAAATATAACTACAAAGCTGATAAATTAAGTCATCGTGGGTGTAAATTGTGTTTAAATGTCATCTGATGGAAATAGGGCATATGAAAATGATATTGTAATTCTGAATTCCTAATCCCAGAGAGAGAGAGATTAAATGGTTGTTCTTCCAATTTATAAACTCAGAATCTCAGATGGAAATAAGACATGCAGAATCTGGTAATTACTTGGGAAAAGGTTGAAGTAAATTACATCCCCCACCTTCATTATTAAATTTAACCAAAAAAGAAAGCGAATAACATTTCATGTTTACAACAGCACTGGTATACAAGTTAGACATTTAAAATATTACGTTGCACCTTTCTTGCACTGAAAGTAAAGGTAAAGGTTTCTAGACATCTTCCATAAAACACCATACAGAGTTCTATGAATATAACTGCACAAGAAATGCCTTCAAGATCTTTCTCAGTGCACATAAGACTCTTCGGGAACAAAGTGAAGACTATGTAACCCAAAAGTCAGGATGACCTACCAAATAGAGAGAGCAGTCATATCTACATAATGTTAATTTTTGTGAATATTGAAATGGCCACCTTCCAATTAATTTACAAGAGGCCAAGTGTTTTCAGCTGCTGAACATGCTCTGGGGAGAGAGGTGGGGGAGACCAATCAGTTCCTGTCAATTCACCATCGACATCCTCAACAACGTATTCCTAAAAAGAGGAAACGAAGCAAGGTCACAACAGACATCCAGTGCTTGGTAACAAGAAGATCCAGAAAAGCAATACATTTCTAGTAGCAAGAACATTCAGATACACAACTTTACTTGACAAAGCTTTATATATTGTCCATAGCTACATAAATATCTTTGACCATTATCCTGCCAAGAGTAATAAGACATAACTCAAACTATTCACCGAATCGAGGATGGAGGGTATGCCTAAAACCTTTTAGGTTCATTTAGTACACAGGATAGGACAGAACAATTAATTTGAATAGGACTGGGCTGGGACAAGACTGGACTAAATTTAATACTATCCTGTGTTTGAAGTGATACAGGATGGGAGTAATTTCTCTAAACAAAAATAGTGATTGATACATTTTCTTTCTAAATCTCTCACTCAGGCATTTCATCAAACAACCTCCATGCACCTCAAATGCATTCAGCAGAGCCTCAAGGATTGAAGGAACTAACAGATCAATCCTTTACAAACTCAGATCAGCAAACCACAAATCAACATTTACAAAAATCACAGACCAGAAAAAAGCAATGTCAGTCCAACAAACCAAAAGTAAAAATACTTTGCCATAGAAGGTGAGAGGCGCCGGTTACAAAGAAAATGAACCCCAGATCGCAAAGTAAAATGTAAAGATTGAGAAACCACAGAACTCGTCTTAAATCCACATCTTTCAAATTTGTGGGGAAAAAAATAAAAACTGATTGTTGCTGGAGAGAAGTCGCCGGTGATGCAACTGGAGATGGAGAGGATGATGATCGTTTTCTTAGGAGATGATAAGGACGACAGGTGCTCCTGAAAATTGCTTCAGTCCCCTATGAATCACGCTTCGCTTTTTTCTTCTTTTTTTTTGGTCCAGTGAACTCGGGATTATCATGACTCATGTGTAGACATGGGTCAGCTAATCCTGGGGTATTTGGGACTATTCTCAAATCCTGGATACAAAATCCATCTATTTTAAACAATCAAATAGATGATTGGTATATTCCTGTCCTGACCTAACAAATGCACCTGAAACTAATGAGCTGGAAAAGCAAGCACGTTTCCATATATTTCTAAAAAGTAATAAAGAGGTTGAAATGTCTCATAATATTCCTAGCCATTTCACGCTTCATAGTAATTCCAGTCTAAACCTCTCATGTGATAGTAAAACATAACTTCTATTTCAAACACCAGAGATCTTACATCAACCCATGCAAGTTGGCTCACATATACTTCTAATACCAGATATCTAATGTCAGCCCATGCAAGTTAGTTCAAATTGACATATTTTTGCTATCCCATCTTAGAGACCAGTCTCTTACTAAAATATCTACTTTGGCTAAGTGAAATATTTGTTCTTCTAGAAGCAGTCACTCGACTGAATGTAGCTAGAGCACAGTAAACCTATTCAATTGGAAGAAAACTTCACTGAGCTGCTGAGTTTGACCAATGGGTTTAATGCATCATAGAATAAATCATTATCACTGCAGTCTAAAAACAATTAAAATATTTTTCACACTTACTCACTTTTGTTAGCATCCTTTTTGCTAGTATGTGATAGTGCCGCTGCCATATCCGCTGCCCAACCATTGTAGCCACTAATACACTATAGAATATCCCAATCAAAGTAAAAAGCCCCAGCACAATTAAAGCCATAATGAAAAGTAACGGTAGCCCTGCTTCACCAGCACCTCCTAAGCAACCACATTCACCTGCCATACTAGCACAACTTTCAAAGCATGTGGTACAGTCAGTCCACATACAGAGAGTGCCAGGTAAATGACAGTCCGCACAAACACTGCAGGAATTAACGGAAGTGGAGTCACTGAAATTGATTAAGACAAACACTCAATGGCCAAAAGACCTAAAAGAAGGAGAAAAACTAGTTTTTCTACAAAAAAAAAAAAGAGAGAATCCAAATAGTTACAGTGGTATTCTGCACAAGTAATATTAGCCAGGATGTCATAAAAGAACCCTAGTAATTATAGATATAACATAAATTGTACATATTATGCACAGGAAATGATAACCAAGGTGTCATGAAGTACAATCTAAAAGTGCTCCCAGCCAAAACTTCAGCTTGTTCCAACTACAAAGAGCCCCACCTGCCTCACCATACCACAAACACACTCCCATCATAGTTTCAACTGAGGCCCGTCATTTTAACAAAAAATCATACTTTTTTTTCTGAACCATAAAGGATTTAAGGAATAAAATTAAACTTCCATATCTGAATAAGTTACATACTTTCCTGAAAAAGTCAAACATTACAAAAATAAAATAAAACAAAATGACGACAGTAGATTATGAGAACTCAGTGATAAGCTGTTAACCTAAGGACAACTACCAAAACTGCTTCTAGAAAGTTTTGACCCAAATACTTAAAAAAACCAAAAACAATAAATTATGGGGGAATAGCAGAATAATACCCAGGTTGACAGCAACAAAGACATAATTCTCGGCAAGGCTGAGCCAAATCATTGCGTACTCTACGATCATAACAAGTAATGAAGCATCCAGATAACCCAAGCAAAGCGAAAAACAATAGAGCACCTGTATTCAATAACATCCCAATGTGAATTACCATAAACAAGAATAGCATCCAATTAGAGATTAAGAAGTGACAGTCTAAGCATGCATCATGGAAATTAGCACAATGAACAACTAAAACTGTTTCTTTAGATCATAGAAAAACAGATATATAAGGAAACTTAATTGAAGCAGATAAAACAAAGTGGAAAACATGTCTCTATGGTGAAGCAGACATAATGTGTAGCTGATTTTTCATTTTAGTTGTTCCTGGTATCCACAAATAATAAATGACATCATAAACGTTCAAAATGCAAGCAGAAGGCCTACACTAGTTTGCCAAAAGGGCCACAGGTTCTGGCAGTAACATCATAAAAAGGAGGAAAGAGGCAAAGTGTATCTGATAGAGGGACAATCACTTTTAAGGGTAGTTGGAAACTCTTATCCAAACATTCCACATCAAAGATTAGTTTGGGTAACATTGCATGAAATAAATAAAAAAGTATATGGTATTAGAAGGAAGATCTTCTGACAAGCATTGTAACGAGAAGCACAGATTACAAGCATTTTAATAAGTATTACTTGAAGTTCTTGAAAATTAACAATTTACCACATATGTAATAGAAACTAAGTTCACTGTCAAAACCCCATGCAAGACGAATCCAGAATTGCTTGTAACCATCTATTAAATACACCAAATATGACAGCGAAGCAATCACCTGAAAACAAGGCACAAAAACATAGGAATTAAAATATTCCAAAGCCAATCTTATAAAAAAAAAAAAAAAAAAAAAAAAAAAAAAAAAAAAAAAAAAAAAAAAAACTCAGAATGATAGGCAACATATAGAGAATCAATGACCTACAAGCTGAACAGCCGCAAATATAAATATTATATCCCTGGTCACAAAAAACCGGAATTTCAGGGTTCGCCATTTTCTATCAGCAACAACATGGACTCTCAAATGATAAGGGGCCTTGCAGGTTGTGCAGTGAGCAAAAGCAAACCCTTCCTGCAAAAAGGAAAGCACCATAAGCAGATCTAACTAGTAAATAAATCAATTTAAACAAGTACCAATGAAGACTGATCAATATCCAAAAATACCTATGCATATTAATAGGAGTTTAATGTCTTGATCTGCTAAACTCAACATCTATGGGTAAAAATTCAAACCTATAGCTCCAAGTTCATTAGTGATTATCTTAGTGCAATCAAGTTACTATCTGTACTGAACTTTACAACTCAGCGATCGCACAAGAACAAACAATTTGTTCGGAGCTATGATATGTTACGAATATATAGCTAGTTTGTAGACAGGTGCCATGCTTAATCATTCCACTGTTACACGTGACTATAAATTTCTCTTTCAGTTCACTTGGCAAAAGACGAGAGATTTGTAACTTTCTTCTGGGCTTTCGTAGTATGCCATTACTTTCTAAAAAGTTGGGTAGCGTGCATTTGCTATAATATTATATTCAATTTTTTAATTGAAAAGGAAGAAAATGGAGACTGTATCCGTACCCTTACAGCTCGCCAATGATCCAAACATTCCCGGTGCACATACTTTGATGTTCCTTTGCACTTACAAGGTGCAATGAAATCCCTACCTGAGAATTTGAAAAGAAGTCAAAAAGAATTCATAAAACACTAATGATGCTAAATCACTCCACTCTAAGAAGTCTAAAAAGTATAAGCAAAGCTCTCTAATATACAGTATCTGCAATTTACATGACTCAGCTATCCAAAAACCATTCCTTGGGTTTAGTTCACTTCAATTTTTATTCGGCATTTCAAAAATAATAATAATAATAACAACAACAACAACAAATAGCATATAACTCCAATTACACTGTTCAATCTTCCTTGCCCAATTTCTCAAACTCAAATTCCCAATCAACCAACGAATTTTGAGACCAAAATGTGAAATGTAATACCCTAAATTGGAAAGTTTCTTGTAAAAATAATAATAATAATAATAATAAAAAACAAAAATCGCATTGGAAACTAACTACCGTCAGTTTCAAGACAAATTCGGCACTGGATTTGTTCTCCAGGGCCTGCTTCGAGGTCGATCTCGTTTGGGTCGGTGATCGGCGATGGAGGGACGAGTGGCGAAGCATCAGAGTGATCCGCCATTGAATTACGAGAGAAGAAACTTGGTGGAGAATTTAGAGAATTGGGTTTTGGAAACTAAAAATTACATGAAAAGTATAAAACCCAATTCCCAATTCCCAAATTATTTTCTCTCGAACCGCTTGATGGTCTGGGAGGACAAACCAAACCGATGTCTATTTTCTCGTTACTTTGTAGTAAATTATAGGAAGTCTGAAATGGCCTATAGTCTTTGTTTGTCTCTTGAAACGACAACGTTTTCTCCAATGTGCAAATGTCAACCCATGTTTAGTATGGCTTTTTTCTCTGTTCGGTGAACTTTAAATATTTATACTAAAAATAAAGTGTTTGGCATATAATGATCAAAAATAGTTTTTCTAAATCATTCTGAAAAAAATTAATTTTTAATTTTTTTTTCAGCTTATATAAAAAAGCTTAATAGAACGTTAATGCTCTTTTATAATATCAATTTTTCTTTATTATTATTTTAAAATTGTTATTATATTTGAAAAATATTAAATAAGAAGACAAAAATATTTTTAAAGTTATGTTAACAAAATAGTATATTAAAAGTATTTTTTAAAATGATAACTAAATAATAATTAACATTTTAATAAAAATTATTCTTTAAAAGTTCTAGCACGAGGAGTTTTACTGTTAAAACTACTTTTTTTTGCTTAATTAACACACATTTCAATTTTTTGGAGTGTGCGACAATTTTGAAGTGAGCGACAATTTGGCTCATAATTTTAAAATTAGTGATCATGTCCTTTATTAACTTTGAACTTTATTACTGTTGTGGCGATTTTTGGTCTCGGACCGGGCTCTTCGGGTTCCTGCAAAAACGGAGCCAAACCGGTTAGAGGGACGCCAGTGTGGTGGCCGGCGTTTCCCCTCCGATGCTTAAGTCAGTCATCATCCTTAGTTTTTGAGCATAAATGACTAAAAATGATATAAAAAAGGGGGATCAAAGTTGGAGGAAGGGGGGAGAAAAATTGGAGAATAGTTAGAGAAAAAAGGAGAGCCAAAAATCATGAAAAATGGACTCCAAAAATCTGGAATGGGAGAAAGTGGGAGGGCTGTCCGGTTTTTTGTGAGGTGAGGGAGGTAATGAACAGTGGTTTGTACTTTATTAGGTAGTGTGATCATTACATGGAAAGGCCAAAATCATCCCCATTTCCCCAAATGCTTGGCTTTGTGGTCTCCAAATCTACCAACCTCAAAGCAGCCGAATTTTTTGGGAGAAAGGAGAGGGAGAGGGTGGCGGTTTTGGTGGGAGTTGGTGACGTCTAGGGCTGCATGCAGCTCCAAATTTAATTCCCCCTTTTGCCCCTTTTATTCAATACCTCATAACTTACACATGGAGGGTCTGGATTTAATTTACTAAAGGCCTGATGTCCCAGATGGGAGACAAGTGTCTCTACCCAAATTCATGGGCTTTGGATGTCTTCTGGGCTTAGGTGGCCCACCACATTGTTGGGCATGCAATTTATTACCCATAATTGCTAGGTATTGGGCCCAATTAATGGGCAAAAATGCCCACAACAATAGCCCCCAAATTGATCCAATTTGAAAATTGAATCAATTTCAAGGATGAAATGTACCTGTTGGGCGCGAATACCTAGACTTTGGCATTTGAATTTCGGGATAACTGATTTTTTTCCCGTTTCTTTCTCTCTTTTTTTTTTTTTTTTTTTTTTTGAAAACCCACGCCGCAGCCTTTTCTGCGGGGGATGGGACGGGCAGTTAATGCCCTCCCCACGTCTTGCACGCCTTCCCTCACTTCTGCACGCCAGTCACGTCCGCACACTCCACGATCTCTCTCTTCTTCTCGTTTCTTCTTCTTCTTCCCTTCTTTCTTCTCTTTTCTTCTTTCAAACCGAAAGCCCTTCCTGGTTCTCTCCTTGCCAACACGACGAAGAGAGACGCGTGTGTCAACTCCTCAAATTGCCCGACAACTCAGGCTGTTCCCTTTCTGCCTCACTCGGTTCTGTTGACGGCGCCTCCTTCCCTTCAGACTGAGCGACGGTAAGTCCCAGTTATCCTCCCTAACTCTCCTTTGGCCGTTTTGGCTGTTTGTTCGCTGGTTCACTATACTGACCCCTCACTATTTCCTCAGCTTTGCTCGGGCCTTTGGTCAGGAGAGAAACTTCTCCTTGTCACGCCTTGCCGTTCCCTCGGGTTCGCCGACGATCTGAAGGTACGGACACCTTCTCTCTCTGCCTCGCCCCCATTTAGGGCTTTTACATCGCTTTATTCTTCAATTTTGTTGTGTGCTGTTGTGTGTTGCTGGCTGGTAGAATTTTTAAGTGTACTGCTTTGTATGGGAATAGGGGGCCTAGGTTAGGACTTTGGTCGTCGTGGTCTGAAACCATGGGGCCACGCCGTGGCTCGCCGCTTAGGCTTAGGCTACGTGTCCAGGTATTGGCTCAGGCCTAGATAGGAACTGAGGGTAAAATACATGGGACTGGGGGTGAGGCTCCGGACTTGGGCGGAGGCCAAGGAACCGTGGCTGGGACTCGGGACCTGGGTGGAGGTCAAGGTACCGAGGCTGAAATTCGAGACCTGGGTGGAGGTCAAGGCACCGAGGCTGAAACTCGGGACCTGGGTGGAGGCCAAGGCACCGAGGCTGAAACTCGGGACCTGGGTGGAGGCTGAGGAGCCGAGGTTGAAACTCGGGTACTCGGGTGGAGGCCAAGGCACCGAGGCTGAAACTCGGGACCTGGGTGAAGGCTAAGGCACCGAGGCTGAAACTCGGGACCTGGGTGGAGGCTGAGGAGCCGAGGTTGAAACTCGGGTACTCGGGTGGAGGCCAAGGCACCGAGGCTGAAACTTGGGTACTCGGGTGGAGGCCAAGGCACCGAGGTTGAAACTCGGGGCTTGGGTGGAGGCCAAGGCACCGAGGCTGAAACTCGGGACCTGGGTGGAGGCCAAGGCGCCGAGGCTGAAACTCGGGACCTGAATGGAGGCCAAGGCACTGAGGCTGAAACTCGGGACCAAACTTGTGCTTTTGGGCGCAGCGCGGCGAGGTTTGGGGGGCGTCGAGGTGCTGGCTTACGGTTCACGTGCCTTAAAGTCCTTGGCGAGCTGCTCCTTCTTGTCCAGGGGATGGCCGTCCTGACAGTCGAGCTGCTTCTCTGTTTCAGATGTCTCGCCCTTCACCGAGCGGTGGCGGTGATAACTCAAGTCGCCCTTTACTTAGCCAGCCTTTAAGTTTCCAAACCCTCATTGACCGAGTGCCCCAACCTTTCAGGCCTAACGTTTTTGACGAGCCACCATACTCCTACCTGAGGGATATCAACGTTTCGCAGATGGTGGACATCTCTGACCCCTCGGACTCTGAATCCAGTGCTAACCCCGGGGTGGAGGGACGAGCGGGTTCCTCTGCGGCTGCAGCCGGGGCAGCCGAGCCCTCGGCAGCAGCCGGCGCGGCTGAGTCTTCTCAAGAGGGAGAAGAGGTGAGGGTCCCCGAGGGAACGTGGAGTTATGATGAGGTCGAATCTAGGCTCTCCCAGGCCGATCTGGACCAGCTGAAGCTGGATTATTCGGTGCCAGATGACATCATCCTTCGGGTGCCCGAGAGCGACGAGTTGCCCAGCTGCCCTCCCTCTGGCGAGATCGCCATGAATCGGTGGTTCTTCAAATGCGGGCTGAGGCTACCGCTCCCGCTCTTTGTCCGGCGCCTTCTCTGCGAGGTCCGGCTGGCCCCTCTTCAGCTAAATCCCAACGCGTGGAAGGGGATTTATTGCTGTTTCGTGCTGTGGCAAGAGCATTTCGGCGTCGACCCCACCCCCTCCGAGATACAGGCGTGTTTCGAAATTAGGTCGGCCGCCAATAAGGTTGGCTTCTTCTGTTACTACCCCCGGCGCAGGAAGTTTCTAGTGAAACCTCCTGAGGTCTCAAGCTGGCAACGGGAGTGGTTCTTCGTCGGTGGGGACTGGGAAGACGGGAGTGAGCCCGTAACTCCCCGTAGGTTCTGCGGGAACAATCATAAGTGGAGCCCATCCTTCCCCTCCATGGACGAGTCTAGCAGGTTTAGGGTTAATCACATCCTGGACCTTGAGCTGTACGAGAGGGACTCCACTATCCTCTTAAAGGAGGCCAGGCTGGCTGGCGGTAGCGCTCGGCTAGTTTTACCTTGCTTTTAGCTTGCTTTGTTTATCTAAGTGTTTAAATTCCGAATTGCTTTTTTGGCGCAGTGATGTCGTCGGGTGTTGGGTTCAAGCGGGCTCTGCCTGGTCGCCCCGACAGGAGCCGGGCAGCGAAGTCGGTGAAGGCTAGTCCTGGACAGTCTATCCGAGCCCCAGCTACTGCGGTGGAGAGTTTGACCTTACCCCCTCTGCCCTCCAAGAGCGCCTCCTCTAAGGACCCTAAGGGAGGCGTTAGCTCTCCTCAGCCGAGGGGAAGCGGGGACCAAACGCCTGCTTCCAGGAGCAGTGCACGCCCTTCCAAGGGTAGGAGGGACTCTTCCCCGGAGGGGAGCCGAGGGGAAAGAAGCAGATCACCTGGCCGCGTAGGTGAATTTGTGAACTTTCTGTCAAAGGATGTCCTCCCAGCTGAGGATAGGTGGCTTTCTGGGATCTCCGACTCGTCGTTCCCTGCTGAGGCCTCTCGTTTGGTCGGCTTGGTGAGAATCCGTATTTCTAAGTCCTTGGGGACTTTGACCTCTTCTGTTATTCACCTACGTGTTTTTCTTTACTGTGCAGGGGGCCTTCATGGTTTTTAAGCTTCAGGAGTAGATCGCCCGTCATAAGGAAATATCTGCGACTGCTGTCATAGACCTGAGGGAGTCTCAAAAGAAGCTGGAGGAGGCTAAAAGGCGCATGGCCGAACTTGAGCTTCTGATGACGAAGAAGGACTTGGAGGTCAACCAGAAGGAAGGCGACCTTAAGCTGAAGGAAGCTGAGTTGAAGCTCAGCGATGCTGAGATAAGGAAAAAAGATCAACTTCTTATCGCATCCACTGCCTGGCTTAAGGAGCAGGTCAAAGAGTCGGAGGGGCTGAAAGCCGAGCTTGAGGAGGCGAAGAGGAACCTCCAGCTGAAGGACGACGAGATCACGAGGCTGTACGATGAAGCCGAGGGTCAGTTTGATGCGGGTGCTGACTCTGCAGTCGCGTTTATCAAGTCTAAATTTCCTGATCTCGATTTCAGCCTTCTGGATCAGCCTGGGGATCCAGCTTCGGTCCCTGCTGCTTCGGCCGGTCCATCAGTTCCTCCCTCGGAGCCATCTTCCTTTGGCCCTGCTATAACTTCGGGCTCTCCTCCGGTTGCGTGACCGTCAGTGGCTTCCGTCTCCATTTTCCAGCTTATTCCTTGTAGTTAAAGTTACAGTTGTTTTTCTTTTTTTTTTTTTTTAGCTTGTAATTAAAGACAATTCCTGGCTAGTTAATGCCAGAGCTAGCTCCCATGTAACCCTTTCGGCACTGAAATTGAAAAAATCCTTCGTGCATAGTGGTGTGTATTTACTTATGCTTGCGTTCCTATCGTGTTTTTTTTTTTTTTTTTTTTTTTTTTTTTTTTTTTTTTTTTTTTTTTTTTTTTTTAGCTTGTAATTAAAGACAATTCCTGGCTAGTTAATGCCAGAGCTAGCTCCCATGTAACCCTTTCGGCACTGAAATTGAAAAAATCCTTCGTGCATAATGGTGTGTATTTACTTATGCTTGCGTTCCTATCGTGTTTTTTTTTTTTTTTTTTTTGTGTGAAGCACTTAGACACTTAGTGCCTCTGTAGCCCCCTACTCTTCCTTGTTTGTCGGTAGAGGAACTGGGGAGAGTTATCATATATGTTAGTGACTTTTGAGCCCGCCTGGTCTCGCTGTTATCCTTGCCTTTAACTTTTAAAAGTTTGGCTACTTGGTCGCTTTAGCTGCCAGCTCCTGGTCGATCCGAGCCCAGCTCGGGCAGCCTTTAGCCTCTGGGGATTCAGTCCCTGGCTGTTTTAGCCTGCGGCCCCTGGTCGATCCGAGCCTAGCTCGGGGAGCCTTTAGCCTCTGGGGGTTCAGCCCCCTGGCTGTCTTAGCTGCCAGCTCCTGGTCGATCCGAGCCCAGCTCGGGGAGCCTCTAGCCTCTGGGGGTTCAGCCCCCTGACTGTCTTAGCTGCCAGCTCCTGGTCGATCCGAGCCCAGCTCGGGGAGCCTTTAGGCTCTGGGGGTTCAGCCCCCTGGCTGTTCTAGCCTGAATTTTGTGAGCAAACACTTGCATTTTTTTTTAAAAAAAAAAAAAAAAAAGAAAATACCGTTTTATTGATAATAACATCACGTCGTACAAACCGAACATAAAAGTTACATAAGCTACTGAAAATAAATCTTCAGATGTTCTGCATTCCATGGGTGGGCGAGGATCTTTCCGTCTTCTCCCCCCAATTGATAGGTTCCGGGTCGGATCACTCTTCTCACTTGGTATGGGCCTTCCCAGGTCGGGCCCATAACTCCCGTTCCGTGCTTTCTAGTGTTTAGCGTGACCTTTCTCAGGACTAGATCACCGGGCCGAAAAGTTCTCTGTTTTACTTTAGAATTGTAGTACCTGGCTGACTGTTGCTGATAGGCCGCTGCGCGTACTTGAGCTAGATCCCTTGTTTCTTCTATTAGGTCCAGGTTAAGCCTCATTTGCTCCTCATTCTCTTCAGACTGGAAATGTTCAGTTCTGAAGCTCGGTATTCCTATCTCGACTGGAATGACTGCCTCAGCTCCGAAGGCTAGTGAGAAAGGAGTTTCTCTTGTTCCTGTTCTTGGGGTTGTCCTGTAGGCCCATAAGATTTCAGGGAGCTTTTCTGCCCAAGCCCCCTTGTGCTTGTCTAACCTGGTTTTCAAATTCAACTTAATTGTCTTGTTCGCGGCCTCGACTTGGCCATTAGCCTGGGGGTGGAATGGTGAGGAGAAAGCTGCCTTGATCCCCAAACTTGAGCACATGTCTTTGTAACTTTTGTTGTCGAACTGCTTCCCGTTGTCGGTGACGATAGTGTGGGGTATCCCGAAGCGGCAGATGATGGATTTCCAAATGAAGCTTGACATTTTAGCTTCAGTGATAGTTGATAGGGGCTCAGCTTCCACCCACTTAGTGAAGTAGTCGATTGCAACTATAGCGAACTTCGCCTAGCCGCGTCCTGTTGGGAGAGGTCCGATGAGGTCAACTCCCCACTGAGCAAACGGCCACGGGCTCCTAATGGAGGTGAGCTGCTCTGGCAGTTTCTTCTGGACCTTTGCAAACCTCTGACAAGGGTCACATTTCTTCACGAACTTCTTCGCGTCTTCCTGCATGGTCGGCCAATAATAGCCCTGGCGGACTATTTTATGTGCCAGCGACCTCCCTCCTGAGTGGTTCCCGCAAACTCCTTCGTGGACTTCCCTCAGGACATAGTCCGCTTCCTCCTCTTCTAGGAATCTCAAGTAGGGTAGTGAGAAGCCTCTCTTGTACAGTATTCCACTGATGAGGGTATACTGTGGCACTTTGTACCTGAGTCTGCGAGCTTCCAGCTTGTCCTCGGGTAGTATGCCATCCGCTAAGAATCTGATTATTGGGTCTCTCCATCCCGGCTTCTCCTCCACTGGGCTCACCTCCAGTGTTTTGCCTGTGGTGCTGGGCTGCGTCAGTGTTTCAATGGGAATTGTGCGCACCAGCTCCGACTCGGTGGCTGATGCTAGCTTGGCCAGCGAATCGGCGTTTGAGTTTTCGGCCCTTGGAATTTGCGTGATATGGTGCTCTTCAAAATCTTTTAACAACTCCTTGACTACCTTCAGGTAGCTGATCATGCTTGCCCCCTTGACCTGGTATTCTGATTTGATTTGCCTTACTACCAACTGCGAGTCACTGTAGCTGTGCACCCTCCTAGCCCCCAGTGACCACGCCATCTTGAGCCCCGCTATTAGTGCCTCGTATTCTGCCTCATTGTTAGATGCCTTAAACCCAAGCCTAAGCGCATACTCAAGCTTTACATGGTCTGGAGCTGGAGTGGTTAGGATGAACCCTGCCCCGCTCCCGTGCTCATTGGATGACCCGTCGGTATGCAAGGTCCATAACGGGGGCGGGTGTGTGTCGCTTGCCTCTCCGTGGTCACTTGGGGCAGTGATTTCTCCTTCTTCTGAGGTGGTGAACTCGGCGATGAAGTCGGCCACTGCCTGAGCTTTTATCGCCGTACGGGGCTTATACAATATTTCGTACTGTCCCAGCTCTATGGACCACTTGATCAATCTCCCGGACGTCTCTGGTTTCTGCAGCACCTGCTTGAGGGGGTAGCTAGTGGGCACAGTAATCGAATGTGCCTGAAAATATGGTTTCAGCTTCCTTGAGGACATAACCAAGGCTAGGGCTAGCTTCTCTATGCTGGGGTACCTAGTCTCTGCTTGTACCATGGCCTTGCTAACATAGTAGATCGGCAGCTGAGCTGTTCCTTCTTCTCGTATGAGGGCTAAACTCACTGCTGTCTCCGACACAGCCAAGTAGAGGAGCAACGTCTCTCCACAAATCGGCTTGGAGAGCAGTGGCGAAGTGCTCAGGTATTTCTTGAGTTGGGAGAAAGCCTCCTCACACTCCTCCGTCCACTCGAAGTCCTTAGCTCCTCTAAGGATCTTGAAAAATGGTATGCATTTGTCTGTGGCCCTTGAGACAAACCGGTTAAGAGCCGCCACCTTTCCAGTGAGTCTTTGAACCTCCTTTACCTTCCGGGGTGACGCCATCTCCATAATTGNCTACCTTCAGGTAGCTGATCATGCTTGCCCCCTTGACCTGGTATTCTGATTTGATTTGCCTTACTACCAACTGCGAGTCACTGTAGCTGTGCACCCTCCTAGCCCCTAGTGACCACGCCATCTTGAGCCCCGCTATTAGTGCCTCGTATTCTACCTCATTGTTAGATGCCTTAAACCCAAGCCTAAGCGCATACTCAAGCTTTACATGGTCTGGAGCTGGAGTGGTTAGGATGAACCCTGCCCCGCTCCCGTGCTCATTGGATGACCCGTCGGTATGCAAGGTCCATAACGGGGGCGGGTGTGTGTCGCTTGCCTCTCCGTGGTCACTTGGGGCAGTGATTTCTCCTTCTTCTGAGGTGGTGAACTCGGTGATGAAGTCGGCCACTGCCTGAGCTTTTATCGCCGTACGGGGCTTATACAATATTTCGTACTGTCCCAGCTCTATGGACCACTTGATCAATCTCCCGGACGTCTCTGGCTTCTGCAGCACCTGCTTGAGGGGGTAGCTAGTGGGCACAGTAATCGAATGTGCCTGAAAATATGGTTTCAGCTTCCTTGAGGACATAACCAAGGCTAGGGCTAGCTTCTCTATGCTGGGGTACCTAGTCTCTGCTTGTACCATGGCCTTGCTAACATAGTAGATCGGCAGCTGAGCTGTTCCTTCTTCTCGTATGAGGGCTAAACTCATTGCTGTCTCCGACACAGCCAAGTAGAGGAGCAACGTCTCTCCACAAATCGGCTTGGAGAGCAGTGGCGAAGTGCTCAGGTATTTCTTGAGTTGGGAGAAAGCCTCCTCACACTCCTCCGTCCACTCGAAGTCCTTAGCTCCTCTAAGGATCTTGAAAAATGGTATGCATTTGTCTGTGGCCCTTGAGACAAACCGTTTAAGAGCCGCCACCTTTCCAGTGAGTCTTTGAACCTCCTTTACCTTCCGGGGTGAAGCCATCTCCATAATTGCCTTTATTTTATCCGGGTTGGCTTCGATTCCACGTTGGTTCACCATGAAACCTAAGAATTTCCCAGAGGCTACTCCAAAAGCACATTTAGCGGGGTTGAGCATCATCTTATGTTTCCTCAAGACATCGAACATTTCGCTTAGGTGATGCAGGTGCTTGCTCGCCTTGCTACTCTTCACTAGCATGTCATCCACGTACACCTCCATTGTCTTTCCAATCTGGTCAGCGAACATTTTGTTAACCAGCCTCTGGTAGGTGGCTCTAGCATTCTTGAGTCCGAAAGCCATCACCTTATAGCAGTATAGCCCGAGGTTGGTGATGAAGGCGGTCTTTTCCTGATCGTCAGAGTGCATTTCGATCTGGTTGTACCCAGAGAAAGCGTCACAGAAGCTATATAGCTCACTACCGGCCGTGGAATCTACCAGCTGGTCAATCTTGGGTAGCGGGAAGCTGTCCTTGGGGCATGCTTTGTTCAGGTCCGTGAAGTCTACACACACCCGCCAGTCTCCATTGCTCTTCTTCACCAACACCACATTGGCCAGCCAGGTGGGGTACGTTACTTCTCTGATGAACCCCGCCTTCAGGAGCTTGTCCACTTCAGTCTTGATCGCTTCATATCTCTCAGGGTTAAAGGCTCTTCTCTTCTGCTTCACTGGCCTGAAGTTAGGGTCCACGTTTAGCCTGTGCACCATAACCTCCGCATCTATTCCTGGCATATCTTCGTGGGACCATGCAAACACATCGGAATTGGTCCTTAAAAAATCTGACAGTTCCTCCTTCAGTTCGGGGGAGAGCATTGTACCGACTCTCGTAGTTCTCTCCAGATTGTTTGGGTCTATCTGGATATTGGCGAGCTCCTCCACCGGCTCTCCTCTGAACAGCTCTCGCCTCCTATCACCCAGCTTCTCCTCAGAAAGTTCTCCCTCGGTCGTCTGGATCTCCGTCATTAACAAATCTTCAGTTATCACCTTTGGATCTGCCTCAGTTGCCTGTGAGATGTTCTCTCCATCAGCTTCGGGTGTCGTTGGTGAAGTGAATGCTTCGAGAAGCGGCTCAGAACATTCTTGTTCGGAGGGCGGTCCACGTCTCTTCGGTTCTTCTCGTGGTGTCAGGTTCCGAGTTGGCCCGGAACGTTTCTGTTCGGGGGTCGGCGCTGGCTCAGGGCATTCCTGCTCGGAGGGTTCAGGGCGGATCAGGTAGTTGAGGCTTTCATGACACGGCTCGGGGCGATTCTGCCCGGAGGTGGAGAAAATGGGTAGCGCCTCGGTGTGGGTGTCCTTTTCTCTAAGAGCCGTGGCATAGCACTGCCGAGATTCGTACTGATCCCCTCGTACCACTCCGACGCCTCCTCCTTCTGTTGGGAACTTCATCATTAGGTGGTATGTTGAGGTTGCTGCTCTCAAAGCATTGAGGGCGGGTCTTCCCAGAATGGCGTTATATGATGACGCCGACTTTACCACCAAGAAATTTATTAGGACAGTGGACCTGTTTGGGATTTCCCCCACAGTGAGAGGCAGCTCAACGGAACCTTCGGGGAGGATCGTTTCTCCAGTGAAACCCATCAGAGGCGTGCGCACAGGTTTGAGGACGTCTCTCTTCAGTCCCATTGCGTCGAAGGCAGGTGTGTACAGAATATTGGCAGAACTTCCGTTGTCAATTAACATCCGGTACACTCGGTGATTGGCAACCTGGGCTGTTACCACAATAGCGTCATCATGTGGGTGCTGTACTCTTGCAGCTTCTTCGTCTGTGAACGTTAAAGAGAAGCTCTCCCTGCGGGTTGCCTTCGTTGGTCTGAAGGTGCAGTTCACCTCATGATGCGTGTCGAGGCACTTGGCGCCTCTCGCGTACGCCTTACGCGACCGGTTGGATTCACCCCCGACTCCTGGTCCACCCATGATCGTCCTCACACTCCCGAGTATATTATCTGGGTGCAGCGGAGGTGACGGTGCTTCTCTCCTTCCAACATCTTCCCGTCTTGGGGGAAGTGGAGCGTTAGGCCCTGCAGCTTTCGCCAAGAACTCCTTCAGCTGCCCTCTTTGGATGAGGGCTTCAATTTCGTCCCTCAGCTCCGTGCACTCCTCCATAGTGTGCCCATAGTCCCTGTGGTATCTGCAGTACTTGTTTTTATTCCTGAATTTGAATGGGGTCCTCATTGGGAAGGGTTTCTTCAGCAGGTTGTTTCCTTCGATTTGCATTAGCACCTCCGAGCGAGTTGTGTTGAGGGGGGTAAACCTCTCAAACTTGCTCTTGGGTGGCCGTGGTGCCAGGCTCACCTCTTCTTAACTTCTCTTATTGTTGCGGGGCGGGGTACTCCACTGATTTTTTCTCACTTCAGGTCTCCCACTTCCTCCGCTTCGGTTCAGGTTTCTCTTGCATTGAATAATTTCTTCAGCGGAGATGTGTTTGTAGGCTTCAGCCAACATCTCCGAAAATGTTCGAGGCGGGTTCTTAGCTATCGTCCTGATGAAGTCCTCATCGCGGACTCCATCCTGCATAGCTTGCATCGCCCGATCATCCGTGCAGCCCTCGATTTGTATCATCACATCTGAAAATCTTTGGACATATGCCTTCAAAGACTCATTTTCTCCTTGCATAACTGACGACAAGTGAGAGGGCGGTTTTTTTACTGGCCTAGCTCCTATAAATTGCGCCATGAAGGCGCTCTCCAGCTGGCTGAAAGAATTAATCGAGCCAGGGCGTAAGCCGGTGAACCACGTCCGTGCCACTCCTCCCAGGGTTAAAGGGAAAGCGCGGCACTTGATGGCATCTTCGGCAGCCTCAAATTCCATCCATACTTTATAGGCTCCGAGGTGCTCCGCCAGGTCTCCTTTGCCCTCATACCTTCCCACACTCGGCATTTTGAAATCCTTAGGGAGCCCAGCTCGACGTATCCCTATACCGAACGGCGAGGTTTCTTGTCCTGGTCCGGGTGCATAGGTGTAGGGATGTGGGTGATGGATCAGGTGCTGCTAGTCGCTGCAGAATTTCATGTAAACCTCATCTTCGAGTCTTCTCTGCTCCACCTCAATCCTTTGTGCCTCCTCGGCTTCCATTCTCCTTCTTTCGAGTTCGCGCCTCTGTCTCTCTTCGGCTTCTAGCCTCAATTTCTCTTCAGCTAGGATTTTCCTCCTTTCTTCTGCCCGGATTTTCTGCCTTTCTTCTGCCCGGATGAGCCTTCTCTCTTCCTCCTCTTCGGCTCGCCTCCTGCGCTCATCCCGGGACTCCGCTCTCTCTTGCTCCTCTCGCGCTCGCCTTCTGGCTTCGAGGGAAGCCCTTAAGTTACTGAGGTCCAGGCCCTCATTAGGAGAGGAGAAGGCGTCGCTCACTGATCTAGTCCGCAGGCTATTTCGCTCCTCGACTGGCAGCTGGCGGGCAGGCGAGGGGTGGTTCCTCCCTGGGTTCCTCCGTGCTTCGCCCAGGCGGGGTCTCAGGTTCGGTCTCGATCGCGCTGGCCTCCCTTGCCGTGAGCCTCTAGCCGTGGTTCCCAGCTCCTCTCCCGGTGCTCCCCCATCTCCAGGAGTTCGCAGGATAACGCGGTCTCGTGGAGAGTCCACTGGAGCTGGGCTTATCATCGTTCGTGAGAACGGCTCACGGTTAGTCCGCTGCTGGATTTCTAGGAGGCCAATGACTTGTTCCATCCGATTTTCCAAGTCGGATATCCGGGTTCGCTCCGAGCGTGGGGCAACGCGTCTCTCACTTCGCCTTCGAGCTGGAGGCAGCAGTTGGGAGGGCAGGATGCTTGGTTCAGCTGCCGGTATTGACGTCCCCCGGTTTGGGAAGGAGCTAGTTCTCATGGGCTGCTTGCCCCTGGCTTCTCTGTTAGACGGTTCAGCTCCATCTAACGTGACCTGCTGTTCCGGGTGGGTGTCTGTCATCTCGCTTCAGGAGTAGTTTTGGTTCGGCTAAGCTCTCCGCTCTGGTGGGGTAATCGTGTTGAGTTTCAGTTCAGTTCACTGCGGCTTCAGGTTCAATCTCAACTAAGTTCGGGCTCAGCTTCAGTCAGGTTCAGATTTAGCTTCGACCACCTCAGCTTCGGTTCAGTCTACCTCAGCTTCAGCTAAGTTCAGATTTAGCTTCGACCACCTCATCTCCGGTTTGGTCCACCTCAGCTTCAGCTAGGTTCAACTTTAGCTTCAGCCAGGTTCAGATTTAGCTTCGACCACCTCAGCTCCAGTTTGGTCCACCTCAGCTTCAGCTAGGTTCATCCCAGGCGCTAGGGTGGAAGTTTTTTTTTTTTTTTTTTTTTTTTTTTTTTTTTTTTTTTTTTTTTTTTTTTTTTTTTT
>QANX01004277.1:0-70676 GCA_003254975.1 Ochetophila trinervis | reverse complement strand
TTTTTTTTTTTTTTTTTCGGGACCAGCGCTTTAACTTTCAGAAGCACGCCACACAACTATCAGTCGAGAAAGGGAAGTGACACCAAGACAAACCGAGAACTGGACCTACGAGGAGTTTAGCCGGGAACTAGAGGGTGACAGGTCCAACCAAGAGCTAGAGTAAAACAGTAGCGAAGCTTAAGCAAAAGAGCTAAAAAGGCTAGCTTAAGGGCCGATAGAAACTGAGGAGCTGGCAAACACAGTGACACCAAACACACTTGAACAACTTGTGGGTTATGAGGACGAAGGAAAAAGACACAAACGGTGGAAACACCGGGAAGCTAGCTAAACTTAATAAGGATGCAAGAAAAAAGACAAAAACCGTGGAAACACCGATTCACCGAGACAAAAATGCAAAGATTTCAGAAGTGAAAAACAACCACAAACATGAGAAATAAAAGATGGAAACAAACGCTTCCCACAGACGGCGCCAAAATGTTGTGGCGATTTTTCGTCTCGGGCAGGGCTCCTCGGGTACCTGCAAAACGGAGCCAAACCGGTTAGGGGGGCGCCGGTGTGGTGGCCGGCGTTTCCCCTCCGATGCTTAAGTCAGTGTTCATCTTTGCTTGCTAACCAAAAACAATAAGAGTAGCTCAGAAAAATAACTAAAAAGGGGGCAAAAAAGGGGGGTCAAAATAGGAGGAGGGAAAGGTAGGGGAAGTTTTTTTGGGAGAGTTTTCCCTTTTGGGAGCTGTCTGGCCGAAAAGTCCAGATCCCCTTCTCCCTGAGGGGCTGTCCGGCTTTGTGAGGTCAGAGAGATGGTGAACAGTGGTTTGTACTTTATTAGGTAGTGTGATCATTACATGGAAAGGCCAAAATTATCCCCATTTCCCCAAATGCATGGCTTTGTGGTCTCCAAATCTACCAACCTCAAAGCAGCCGGATTTTTTGGGAGACAGGAGAGGGAGAGGGTGGCGGTTTTGGTGGGAGTTGGTGACGTCTAGGGCTGCGTGCGGCTCCAAATTTAATTCCCCCTTTTGCCCCTTTTATTCAATACCTCATAACTTACACATGGAGGGTCTGGATTTAATTTACTAAAGGCCTGATGTCCCAGATGGGAGACAAGTGTCTCTATCCAAATTCATGGGCTTTGGATGTCTTCTGGGCTTAGGTGGCCCACCACATTGTTGGGTATGCAATTTATTACCCATAATTGCTAGGTATTGGGCCCAATTAATGGGCAAAAATGCCCACAACATTATTATTATTTTTTAAATTTCGCTTTCATGAAAAATAGAAATTGTCTAAAATAAGTTTGATGTTCATCTCTTTTTTTTTTACTTGAAAGTTTGACATTCATCTTAAACATTATTATTGAAGAATAACAGTTTACATTGCTAGTGCTTATGTGTCATATCTACTTAAACAATCTACGGCTCTAATGAAGATGCTTTCAATTGATTAAATTCAACATTCTCTTGACTCAAATGAATGAGGAGCGACAATGTGGCCCCAAATTAATCACAAAAGAAGCCGTAGAAATCGTTGGGATGACAACAGCCATTCTCATTAATTGCCCAGTTCTAAATTCGAATGGGGTTGTAGACTATCGAAAGATATTTTTGAAATATTAAAATACCATTGAAATATAATGATAAATATATACATAGAAATGTATTATGAACCAAAATATTTAACAAAAGGATAATCTTTAACAAATCCTCTTAGCTATTGAATGTATACATTCAACAATGCACAAACAATGAAAAGTTATACGTAGTTGTGACCATGATCTATGCACTATATATTTAGATGCACCTATTTAATAGCGAAAATGATATTTATCAAAATTATATGTTCAATACTTTGGTAATTGGAACCGCCCCATTATCATACCAAGGATATACCATGATGCAATATGCTTGGAAATTTTTTTATCAAATGCACATAAAAATTCTGTTTAGCCTAATTTTTGAGTTTTTAGAATATAAGTAACTTTTAATATTCAAAAGATACTTTTGAAAGTGTTTGAATAATTTTTTGAAAATACTTTACCCTCTATAAATTTTTTTAATCAAAATCAATAAAAAATGACTTCTTTCAAAATATATTATTAGAGAAGCTAGCATAAGCAGAAACACAAGTTATGCCAAATATGATCTAACAATGTAATACTTTAAATGGACAATATTATTCCAATTTCATTTGGACTCGTATATATATGTATATATAATACCTGTATAATAAAGATATATGAATTGTCACTAAAGTATATTTTTAGTGACTAATATGAAAATATCATCACTAAATATATATTTTTAATGATAAATTTAAAATTATCGTTATTACAAGTATATTATTAGTGATAATTTTTATTTTAATAAAATAAAATTGTTATTATTTTAGAATTCTCATATATATATATATAATTTTTCTCTTATTAAAGATTTCATATCTGGAATTTGTATAGGACAACAGGTATCCATAATTGATAGGCTTGATAAAAAAAGTACGCATTGTCCCGGATAAATTTTGGACAAGAAGTAGAGAGAGTTACTCTATATATATTTACAATAATTCTCTCATCAGAGACTTACTGTGAGGAATTTATCTGGGACAATGCATATCTTAAAAAGGATAAACATGTGATTTTTTATTACACCCTGTCCTATTTAAGATACACATTAACTCAAACAAATTCTAGATAACAAATCTCTTATTAAAAAAAAATTATATACATAGTGCATATAGTTTGAATTTGGCATACTAGCTTTCATTATCTAGGTAATATGAAACTGCAAAAACACAGTGTGTCATGACTTGTATAGAAAATCAAAACCAATAGCCAGTGATGTTAAAAAATCTGAAAGTTCAAAACTCATCAAACCAATTTGAAAAAATCCGGTTTAAATTCAGCTTGAGCCCAATATAGCTCGAATCCACCCAATTGTTTCTTAAGATGGGCTTGACCTTTGAATTTTTAGTAAAGATCTAGCCTAAAGCTTGGCCATTGGATAACCTGTAGGGCTAACCCGAAGCCCGTCTCGATTAACTTGCTTGATATAATTTTATAATTTGTTTCCTATATTTTATACAATTTATTATGAAATATTTATTATATTTTAAATTGTATTTGTTAATTGTTTGTCATATTTTTATATTTTGAATAAACCATAAGATAACTTGTTATCTTTTTAATTTTATTATTAAAAATATTTTAAGAAAAAAAAGTATATTTGAATCAAATTTTGGAATTATAAAAATAAAATAAAAAACTTTGGATTCAAAATTCAGGCCAATGCTTTAAACTCAAAGCCCTAAAACTAATATCCGAGATTGATTCCTAGCTTGATATTCATATGGTTGGGCATCAAGCTTTAAGATTTGGAACATTGGCCTAGCCTGACCTCAATATTCTCTTCCACCTAAAATTGCCTAGCTCAAACATGAATTGTAGACTTGGGCCTGGGCTGAGCAACCCAAATCTACACCCTTTCTAATATCTTTTAGATAGTCTAAGTGACATTTGGATTTTTATGAAGCTATGATGGTTTGTTGGGCAAGAAGGAAGTAACAAGTGGGGCATTTCACACTCAGCGAAACCAGTGCAACGATGGCTTTCACCATGCATGGGACGGATTAAAGTTAATGTCGATGGTGTTGTTGCAAAAGAAAAAGTAGGAGTACTAGGCATTGTGATTCGAAATGATAGAGGAGAAGTAATGGCTCTCATGGAAAAATCATTTCCATAGTGACCCAAATTTCTCACACTTGCCTTGTTTTTCCAAAGTGAACCATGTTAACCTGAAAGAGGCATGACATTGACTTTTTATCCTAGTGAGTTTTTGCTAGGACTTTATCTAGCATAGCGTAGAAGTTGTCATCACGAGTCTGTAAACTTGCGATACATCTAAAACTAAGTTTTAGATTTTTAGTTATGGATAAACAAAGTTGTATTTTAAATTCTAGATAAACTTTATTTGTGCCTTTTTTGAACACAAAATGATGCATTTCAATATATTTATGAGTTATATATATGATACCTTAGTGTGTTACAGTTGTCAACAGCTGTGGGTCATTTTTGTCTATAAAAGTACTATTTTCATGCTTTTCTAGACATATACTAGTCATCTTCTTTTTCATTTTGAATCTGGTTGGTATAGAGAAAAAGTTAGAGAGGGAAATGACCACCCCTTCAACAAGCAATCTTTGATCGGCCATAACTCCATGAAGTTAGCAAGTGAGGTCACAAGGATGGTACCATTGGAAAGTTTGTGCGATGAGCTAGACGGTCGTACCAACCTTGTCACCGAAAACCACTGGAAACCATCAAAAAACTGCTCCAAATTCACGAAACAAACCACCTATAAAAGCCACTTTCTTGCTTACCCATTTTTTGGACATTTGGAGCCTCACCGCCACCACCAATGGCTTCACACCTCATTGGCAGCATTCTTGTGAGATGGAGAACTCTAGTGACCTCGACCCATGGTGTCACCCTCCCCGATTCGGCTGCTAATGCCGGCGATGATCACTGTGTACCATTAAGATAACCAAGTGGAGGTTTAGATTTTGGATAGTGGTCAAGTCTGAGTACTTCTTCTTCTCCAATGAGGTGATCAATGGTGAGTGGGACCTCACCTCGAATGCCATCACATTGAGACTAAGTTGGGCTTCTACATGGTTTGATGCATCAGCCCTGTTGTCGCCGTCGACCTCCACCCACCGCTACCAAGTTTCCATGCTTTATTCAAGTACTGGTGACCAAATTTAGTGAAATCGAAGATACCAACACGATCTTTGTGTGCTCAATTTTGCTTCAGTATATTGATTGTGTTTGTTGGACTTGTATCAAGAAATACTCATATTTGATCAATGATTAGATTTGCATATCAAAATTGGACATTTCCTGTAAAAATTAACTGAAATGGAAGGTTCAACTAAGATTTTTCAAATTCAAGGTTTCTATCCCAATGTTCAGTTTTAGATAATTGTTAGAAATAAAAAAAACCTCAATTTTTGGGTAATTTGACCGTTATAGTCAATTTTGTAAT
Organism: Ochetophila trinervis; assembly: GCA_003254975.1. Taxonomy (NCBI): domain Eukaryota; kingdom Viridiplantae; phylum Streptophyta; class Magnoliopsida; order Rosales; family Rhamnaceae; genus Ochetophila; species Ochetophila trinervis. Next base: position 65,643 of record QANX01004277.1, on the reverse strand, counting down.
TATCAGAATTATTGGTTAATTTTGGTAATTAATGAGTTTTTTTAACGTTAGCTAGAGACTTGAAGCACTCACCTAGGTCTTCATATGATTTTCAGTAAAAAAAAATTTTTTTTGGTGATTATTTTGGGCACCTGAGTGACTCCGAGGGTTTATCCAGAGGTTGACCAGGATCATGACTACATCTGTTTTACTTTGGACAGTCACATGATTATTGCTTGGTATTTGATTTTATGTGCTTTTCAAATTTAAATTGGATTTTTAATTATTATATATATTAACTAACTAAATATGATAATGTGAATTATTTAATTTTGCATGTCTTGAATTTCGATAAATGGTTGGTAGAATTTGGAGTTTCAATTTATGGAATTTTATTGAAATTCGATTCAATTTTGGAATTTCAAGAGTTTTGAGAATTTTGAATAAACCGTGATTTTTAAAAAAATTTGAAAAACCAACTTTAATATGGAAATGTTATTCGTCAATAATGTCACATAGTACTGATGATGATATTGATATACGCACTTATTCGATGATCCTTTACTACGGATACATGTTAAGAGAGAGAGATGATGAGATCCTAGCCTCAATGTTTTTTGGGACGCTAAAAATATTAAGATGTATATTATCTCTTCTCTACGCTTTGAGATGTTGTTAGGTTGTTGAAGGTCTCTAGCATATTGGTATATCGTGTTGCACAAGTATTAATGAATTTTGAGAAACAAGGAGTATTCTATCAAAAAATAAAAATAAAAATAAGAATTAGTGAGCATGAAAATTGCAGAAGAAATTAAAACCATATCTAAGAGCAAGAGGATTATTTTTGTCAAGGATTAGTTCTGCTCAATTTTGTAGGCAGTGGATTTTTCATATACTACTGGCAATGAACTTCTTTATTATATATTATCATTATTATTATACTTAATTATTTTGTTGGCTTAGATTCATCTGCTTGTATTTATTTACAGCTTAATTAATTAATTAGCCCTGCGGGGCTGTTTGGTAACTTCTCATTTTTTTTAAACATCACCCTAAACTTTCAAAAAAATTTCAATTTGGTCCCCGAATTTTTTTCTTGCAAATTGAACACAATTTGAAAATTGCATTAGTTAGTTAGTTTGTTTGTCTTTTTCTCTTTCCCTCCAGTCCCTCACCTCTTATTTGTATATGATATATAGTCCCACTTTTGCTAAAGCCTCTATTTTAAAAGCTACACAAATTAAAACTATTCCCACGTTTATGAGCATCGTTTAGGACAAAAGATAAATTTGAAAAAATATATTCTCTATTTTACTACTCATCATAAGGCTTAAAGGGTGCTATCAAACAAGGCTCAAATTACAATAAATTGAAAAATCGAAAATCTAAATTGTTGAGTTGAAAAGTTGAAAATCTAAATTGAAATGCTTTAAAAATTGAGGATACCAAAATGCAATATATCATAAGCAATTTTGACTAGCATGTATATATTTACAATAAAGAAGACAATAAGTTACAAGCTGTCTGTTTAGGGGTATATGTGGAAAAGAATTCAATATAATCCATGCCCCGTTGGAGACTTATATTTCGTGCATGAATTCACCTAAAACAATATTTCATGTATGAAGAGAGAGAGAGAGAGAAACAATTGACATCACATATATTTTGAGATATCATGTAATTATAGGGATTTTTAGGAAATTATGCATATTGTGTTATGATTAAAATTAATTAATTAATTTGATAATTGTTATTTTAAAATAATATTGGTTATGACTCAAAATGATAACTTTGTTGGGTAACATACGGGGATAATTTATGTTTTCAGTCTCTAGTTTTCAGTGGGAAAGGCAAAGCATGTTCAAAATGGTTAGTTTGAGTCTGATCATGACGGTGATGATTGGTGGCCTGCAGGGCTATGTTGAAATCAAAACTTGGAATCTTCTTCAGAGGAGACCCTTGCATAGTCGTCAAGTTTTTGAAATTCATGACCTCAGGAATAGGTTCCATGGCAATGGGTTTTCTATTTTCTGGTGAGATAGCCTTATGTTCTGCAAGGTCATGAAGGTCCACTGACTCGTCTGGGATCCCATAATATAGTTTTTCAAGCTGTGTTCTTCCTTTTTCCCCCAGTAGGCCTTCAAACGATGGTTGATGATTAATTTCTCAGAGAGTTGGGGAAGGAAGGATAGTGTGGAAATTGGTGAATTTCTTTAAAACAAGGTCAAAAAGTAGTGTGTTTGTTCCATTTCTTTGGAAGAAAAAAAGATAATATATATATATATGTGTTTGTTATAAAATTTACATGGTGGGGAGCTTATAAAGCCTAACATATGAGATTTTTTTTTTTTTTTTAACAAAGACTTCTAAATACTGTAAATTCTAAAATTTACAAAAATAACCAAAAAAATATAACTAAAACACCATAACATAATTGATTGTTGTGATTTGAATAGCATTTCTATTTTTTATTTTTTTTAACCTCAATAGTTCTAAATGCGGGTTTATTTCCAAATGCTATAAAACACAAAGCAAGAAAAAAAAAAAAAAAAATTGAAGAAGGAAAAAATATATATAAAAATTTCCTTGTTGGGGAGTTGTTGGACTCCATAGCAAATCATGTGTGTGTGTGTATATATATTACAATAGCTAGTGGGTGGCCATGTGGTTGAAGACAGGTTGGCGTGGTTTTTCTCTCAATCTTATTATTCGTTTAACAATTGAAAGTGTAAAGCGTCGGAAAGAGAGGCGGTGCATTTGTTTTCTTTGTTCTACTTCTCCGCTACAATGGTTGAAAGTCTTAAGGAAAATGCAGGTTCCTAACAAAGCGAAGATCATTATCTAGAGAGCTTGTATATCTGATTTGCCTGTCATGGTAATTTGTTTTTTCAAAAAGATTCATAAGGATAGGTACTGTAAGAGGTGTCGTGTTCAGAATGATACATGTATTTTGCACATGAGCTTTGGGTTGGACTTAGGCCTTGTTTGGCATAGCTTCTGGAAAGCCAAAAGCAGCTTTTAGAACTCAAAAGCTGCTTCTGGAATTGTTTGGATAATTTTCTGAAAGTGCTTATGGCCTCCAAAAGCTCTTTTTATCAAAGCCATTGAAGACTAGCTTCTCCATAAAGCACTTTTGGAGAAGCATAAGAGAAGTAAAAGCAAAAGCTATGCCAAACAGGGCTTTAGTCTAAGGATGTTAGTTTGTTACTTCTATGTTAGTTTTTCCATTATTCATTTGTTATTCCATATTGTTGCCACTCAGTTGGAGTGGGTTAGTGCTATCCTACTTTAATCCTAGGTTGTTTGTTTAAGTTCCAGTTGTAGGCTATATTAAGATAGCTGACTAGATAAGTTGAATTACTAGAAATATAACTTGAGAGGCAGTGCATTGGTTCTTCTCGTTCTACTTCTCTACTACAATGGTTGCAAGTCTTTCGGAAAATGCAGGTTCCTAACAAAGCAAAGATCATTATCTAAAAAGCTTGTATATTTGATTTTCCTGTCATGGTAATTTGTTTTTCAAGAAGATTCGTAAGGATAGGTACTGCGAGAGGTGTCGTGTTCACAATGATACATATATTTTGCACATGAGCTTTGGGTTGGACTTAGTCTAAGGATGTTAGTTTGTTACTTCTATGTTAGTTATTTCCATTATTCATTTGTTATTCCATATTGTTGACACTCAGTTGGAGTGGGTTAGTGCTATCCTACTTTAATGCTAGGTTGTTTGTTTAAGTTCCAGTTGTAGGATATTTAAGATAGCTAACTTGATGATGAGTTCAAATACTAGAAATATAACTTGAAATCTTCATTCTTTTCTTCATTACTCTCTGTTTTCTTCCCATTGTCAAAATTAGTCATAACAATGTGGTATCAGAGCACACACACATTCCACCATTATCTTCCCCACCATTCTTTTGTTCTACCATGGACACACGCGACAAAACAAATGCTGAATTCTGCAATGAAGTTAATGAGATCTTGGTCCATCATGAGTCCAAGTTCAATCAAGTTAACGCTACCTTTCAAACAACATATGCCTTCGATCTCTTTGTGATTGGAGTTTGTAGTCTATCCATCCCGAGATCAATCGTTTCACTTCAAGTTATTCATCCCATCTTCCACAATTTGAAGGGAAATATTCTCTGGGTAATTTGGAACAGGTGGAAAAGTTGCACTGTGATTTTATGCTACCCAGTTCAATTGTAGTTATGTTAAGTATCATGTTTTTTGGAAACCCCTCGCCTGCAGGTGGTTACAAAATAAATGTTAATGGTTCATTCTCTAAGGATAAGGATGTTTTGGGTATTAGGCTAGTGATCCGAGACCATGAGGGTTTTTCTAAGCTGGTTTATATCTACCTATTTGCAAACAAATCTCAACACTTGCTACAAAGTTAATGATTGTTGATGCAGCGACATGATTGTGGCTTTCGTGGTGGTTATATTTGAGACAGATTCTCTTCAAGCTATTAATTTGCTTTAGAATTCTACTAAGGTGTTAGTGCCTAAATGTTTCCTTATGAATAATATTCAAGTCCGGCTTGCAACGTCCTTTTCTTTTTAAAGGTGCTCATCAACTTGCTCATTTTGCTATTTCGCTTTCTAGTTCTAGTACTTGGTTCGAGATAAGCCCGAATTGGCTTCTTCCTTCTTTGTCCAATGATGTTTCTCATTTTTCTCTTTAATACAATCACTTTTTCTTTAAAAAAAAAAAAAAAAAAACTTTATAGTCAATTGAGATGTGTGACAAATTCTAATTACCACTAACTAGCACTAACAAACATTTAATTTAAGAAAGTCCACATAATTAGGTAGAAAAAATAAAAACTGAAACGCTAGGAAACTCTATTTTAGTTTATATGCTTTTGGTTTTCTATATTTTATTTTTTCCTTCCTTTTGACAGGTCAAAGACTAATTAATGATGGATTCATCAACAGTGATAAATTAAAAAATGTTTATCAAAATGAATCTTATCTTACAAACAACTAATGGTTTTCTTTTTTTTTTTAAATATTGTATTTTTTTTGTTCCTAAAAATATTGTAATCCTTAAAGTTGTGGCATTTAAAGTACAAGTTATTTAATACACAACATAAAATCAAAAGCACCAAAAACCAAAAACAAAAAAAATTAATCAAATTACCTCTATTCTACAAATACATGAATAACACAATAGTATTCTCTATAGTGATCTAAAAAGCTCTATTTGATGTGTTATCTATTCTACTTCAATAGGAGTTCATTTTTTTTATCATCCTTGTAATGGCTGGAAGTAGAGGATGGGGAGATGAGATTGAGAAGATTCAGAATAGGGTGAAGAGTTCACAATCCCCTCTTAGATGGCTTTCTTTTCAAGAATAAGATGATAGGAAACCTACACGGTGAAGATAGTGCTTCTTGAAAAAATTGTTTCCACAATACAATTCAGGAGGTATAACCTCTTTGAATTTGTGGTGAAGACATGGAAGCTAAATATGCATGTAAATATAGAGAAACTCAAAGACAACATTTTCAAGTTTCTATTTGGTAGTTTGTAAGTCAAGAAAAGTATTTTCAGAAGCAGAGTATGGCTACTAAATGGGGTCCATCTGATTTTGAAAAAGTGGGTGGCAAACATAACTCTTAACCAAATCTAGTATAATACCTCTAATGTCATCCTTCAAATTCATCGCATGTGTATGGCCCTTTTACATGAAAGAACGACGATGAAAATAAAAAAAGACAGATTGAAGAGGTGCACAGAGACTCTATTAACAGGAGATGCGTAATGGCCTATCATTTTTTTTTATAGTAAGGATGGTGATGAACCAGAGGATGGAGACCAAAGCTATTAAGGAAGAAAAGCTCAACGACACTGTTTAGAGGTTTAAACAAATGTTACCTTTGGAACTAATACACTTTAGCAGCACACGTTTTATTCCTTTAGTTGTAATAATTAGAGTTAGTTTTATTATTTTGTCTTGTAGTGCCATGTCAATTAAGCAGTTAATCTTTACGATGAAGTTTTATGTGTAAAGGCTGATATAAAGCCCACATTGTCTTCAACCTTTATTTTTTGTTGAATTCTCACCATAGTTAAGCTTGTAAGCTTGAGAAGCTACTGTTAACAGCTTGATTTCAATAAAATTTAATTGTCCCAAAAACATTCAGATTATCTTTTGAATTGATTTGCTGATGAATTTGCTTTGTTTAATTGATCTCCTACATCAAATTGATATCAAAGCTCGGAGATCACCGTTCCTCTGCCATGGCCAACACTGATGAAGGTAGTAGCCACGTTTTGACTGAAGATCTGGAAATGAAATTCTTATGGACTGCAATACACGGGATTGAACAAAAGGTTGATAATCTTACACTTGAGATTCGTGAATCTTTGCTTCAATCAACTCCAGCTCAACCAACTTTCACTAGCTTCAGAGATTAAGAGTTTGCTCAAACTTTTCCAGTGAATACTCGCCATACTAATCAACACCAAGCTCCATTCAGACTAGATCCGAACCACTAGATCCAAATGAAATTTCACCACCTCCATACAAGCCAGTTCTAAATGGCCAATTAAAACTCCAGTAACTGACACTTTTGATTTAGATGATGAGATTGAAGCCTCGTTGTTTGAAGAACCCTGGCGTCGACATCAACCACTTCATGGACAACCACTCAGGTATAACCGTAACCAAGTCTCCACTGATTATAAAATCAAGATTGACTTACCAAGTTTTGATGGACACCTGCATATTGAGGACTTCTTAGACTGGATTCATAATGTTGACAATTTCCTTGATTACATGAACATAACTAAGGTTCAATAAGTCAAATTAGTTGCATATAAACTTCAAGGATGAGCCTTGGCTTGGTGGGAACAACTGCAACTAAATAGAAGAATGGAGGGAAATGAACCTATTTGAACTTGGCATCGGATGAAACAACTCCTAAGGGCTCGACTTTTGCATGACGATTATGACGAGATGTTGTACCAACAGTACCATGGTTGCCAACAGAAAGGTAGAACATTTAATGAATACACAGACGAATTTTACAGATTGAGCTCTAGAAATAACCTACAAGAATCTGAAAGGCAACAAGTGGCCAGTTATTTGCATGGCCTCAGCATTTCCATCGAGGAGCAATTGGAACTTAGTCCCCTGCTAAATCTCAATTCAATTCTTAACATGGTTAGCAGAGTGGAAAAACAACTGACCAGATCCAATTTTCAACCACAACGTAGGTGGAAAAATCCAAATGAGCCATCCGTAGCCCCAAACACTACCACCCACAGGAAACCAAACACAGACCTTAATTCTAAAGCTCAAGGCAAATTGCCTGCACTCCCACCACACAAACCAAATATTGGACCATCTAACCCCAATTCTTATGTTCGACCATTTCCACTCAAGTGTTTCCGATGTAACCAATTGGGACACAAGTCAAATGAATGCCCACAGAGATGAGTTTTACACATTAATGAAGAAACTGAAGAGTTCAGTTATGAAGAAGGAGAAGATACAGCTATAGAGTCTACTGAAATTGAAGAACTCCCTGGAGATAATGGAGAACCAGTGGTGTGTATATTACAGAAACTGATGTATTCCTCTAAAACTCCACTTTCCACTCAAAGGAATGCTATTTTCAGAACTAGATGCACTATAGAGGGCAAGGTGTGTGGTGTGATAATTGATGGAGGCAATAGTGAAAATGCAGTATCCTTAGCATTGGTTAAGGCCTTGCAGCTACCTACCAAACCCCATCCACACCCATACAAGATTGGCTGGGTTCAAAAGAGTCTTGATCTACAAGTCACTGAAATGTGCAAAGTTACTTTTTCTATTGGAGCCAGATACAAAGACTCATTGGACTGTGATGTGCTCAAAATAGATGCCTGCCACTTACTTCTGGGAAGAACTTGGCAGTTTGACAGGTTTGCCACTCACAATGGAGCAGAGAATACATATTCATTCTAGTGGAATAATAAGAAAATAGTTCTATTACCTATTGCTATCAAATCTACATCAAATCCAGGAAACAAACTTAACAAATGCCTCCTATTCACCTCCAGTGGATCACAATTCCAAAAAGACCTCAAATCAACTTCCACAATAGTTGGTTTGGTTATCAAGGATGTCAAAAACCATCAATCCACTATCCTCACATAAGTCCAACCTCTCCTAATAGAATTCAAGGATTTGGCTCCTACATACCTACCAGCAGAGCTGCCATCTATGAGGGACATTCAACATAATATTGATTTAGTGCCAGGGGCCAGTTTGCCAAATTTACCTCATTACAGGATGAGCCCTCAGGAACATGAAGTATTACAAGGAATTGTGGATGACTTGATCAGTAAGAAACTCATCAAACCAAGTCTTAGCCCTTGTGCTGTACCAGCCCTACTTGTGCCTAAGAAAGATGACTCATGGAGAATGTGTGTTGACAGCCGAGCCATAAACAAAATCATAGTAAAATACAGATTTCCTATTCCTATGCTGGAAGACATGCTTGATAAACTGGAAGGTTTAGTGATATTTTCTAAATTGGACTTGAAAAGTGGCTACCATCAAATCCAGATTAGATCAGGTGATGAATGGAAGATAGCTTTTAAAACCAGGGAAGGGTTCTATGAATGGCAAGTGATGCCTTTTGGCTTGTGCAATGCACCAATTACCTTCTAGAGACTAATGAACCAGGTTCTCAATTCCTTTCTTGTACATTTTGTAGTGGTTTCTTTTGATGATATTCTCATATACAGTAAACATAAATCTGACCACTTGCAGCAACTTAAAGAAGCATTACAGGTTTTGAGGGCTAACAAATTGTACTTAAGCATACAAAAATGTAAATTCTTAACAAAAAGACTTCTTTTCATAAGATTCATTGTTTGTAAAGAAGGCATCCATACTGATCCAAGAAAAATCCAAGCAATTATAGATTGGCAGCCTCCCATTACTGTTTCTGAACTCAAAAACTTCCATTGCCTAGTTACTTTCTACAGGAGATTCATCAAAGGGTTTAGTGAAGTTGCTGCTCCTCTTACTGAAAGTCTTAAGAAATAAGAGTTCAAATAGGGTCCAAAACAGCAAGCGAGCTTTGACTTGCTTAAACAAAAGCAAACACAGGCTCCAGTTCTAGCCCTCCTTAACTTTGACAAAGTTTTTGAACTTGAAACTGATGCATCCAATGTGGGAATTGGTGTTGTACTCATTCATGAGGGTAAACCTGTTGGGTTTTTCAGTGAAAAGCTTTGCACAGCTAGGCAAAAGTGGACAACCTATGAACAAGAGCTATATGCTGTAATTCGAGCCTTCCACCATTGGGAACATTACCTTGTTCAAAATGACTTTATCCTCCACAGTAACCATAACCTTTCGAAATATCTAAACTCTTAAAAGAAGCTGACTGATTTGCATGCTAGATGTGTGGAATTCTTTCAAAAATTTCATTATACTTTCCATCACAAAGCTGGCCTAGCTAACAAGGTAGCCAATGCTCTCAGTAGGAAGTAGACTTTGCTATCTACCCTACAACTTGATCTACAAGATTTCTCTCATTTAAAAGACCTTTATGAATCTAATGGTGATTTCATCATTGTATGGAACCAGTGCTTACTACAGAACAAAATGGACGACTATCATATTGTGGATGGCTATCTATTTAAAAGCAACCAATTGTGTATACCTCTAACTTCACTTCGAATTTACATCATTCAAGACTTACATTCTGGTGGTCTAGCAGCTCACACTGGCAGGGACAAGAATATTGCTAATGTTTCCACTCGATTCTACTGGTCAAAATTGAACTCTGATGTCACGGATTTCATTGTCAAATGTGGTGTTTGTCAACGAGCTAAAGGCCATGTTCAAAACATAGGCCTTTACACTCCCCTGCTCATGCCTAACACCATTTGGGAAGATCTATCAACGGATTTTATCATCGAGTTACCTATGACACATCGCAGGATTGACTCAGTTTTTGTTGTTGTGGACAGGTTTTCAAAAATGGCTCACTTGCTCCCTTGTAAGAAAGCTTCTTATGCAAGTTTTCTGGCGCACATATTCTTTTAAGAAGTTTTCAAGCTACATGAAATTCCTAAATCTATCACATCCGATCGAGATGTTCAATTTGTCAACCATTTTTGGAAAACTCTGTGGAAGAAATTCAACACAAACTTTAGTTTAGTAATGCATACCATCCATAGACTGATGGCCAAATTGAGGTAGTAAATCGAACCTTGGGAAATATGCTATGCAGCTTGGCTCATGACAAACCCAAACAGTGGGATTCCGTATTGCCATAAGTTGAATTTGCTTATAACTGCATGGTCAACAGGTTTACAAGGTTATATCTTTTTTCTATTGTGTATACTAAGGCTCCTAACCATATAGTTGATCTAGTTACACTTTCCGCTCCATCTCATAAAACAGCCACAGCATTTGTTGACAACTATATACAGTTTCACAATGAAATCAAATCCAAAATTGAAATAGCAAATGCCAAATATAAAAGTGCTGCAGATCAACACAAAAGAAGCAAGACTTACCTGGAAGGTGATTTGGTAATGGTCTTCCTTCATAAAGAAAGGTTTCCAGTAGGCACTTATAATAAAATCTAGCTGAAGAAAATTGGTCATTTTCGCATCCTGCAAACACTGGGGCCAAATGCTTATCTACTCGACCTTCTTGATGATCTCAAGATTTCTCCTATTTTCAACATGTCCGATCTGAGTCCTTTCGTTCCTACGGATGACGGTTGTGTTCTTACTGATTCACTCGAGGATGAGTTTTCTCTAAATGGGGAGGAATTGATGAACCAGAGGATGGAGACCAAAGCTATTGGGGAAGAAAAGCTCAATGACACTGTTTAGAGGTTTAAACAAATGTTACCATTGGAACTAATACACGTCAGCAGCGCACATTTTATTCCTTTAGTTGTAATAATTAGAGTTAGTTTTATTATTTTTTCTTGTAGTGCCACATCAATTAAGCAGCTAATCCTTATGATGCCATTTTATGTGTAAAGGCTGATATAAAGCCCACGTCGTCATCTTCAACCTTTAGTTTTTGTTGAATTATCGCCATAGTTAATCTTGTAAGCTTGAGAGCTGTTATTAGTAGCTTGATTTCAATACAATTCCATTTTCCCCAAACATTCAGATTATCTTCTGAATTGATTTGCTGACAAATTTGCTTTGTTTAATTGATCTCCTACATCAGATGGACATTAATGTTAGGAATCCCATACCACTGTGTTTCTTTCATGAAAGGGATAATGAGGGTGATATCTGGGTATAGTTCAAAAATGAAAAAGCTTCAAATTTTCTCTTCAAGGGCATAATGGTAGATCATGTTACAGGGAAATGCAAGTTCGCAGATTTGGGAATTATCACGTTGGAAAATGGTATCCCTACCATACTTTATGGACCATGGTTGAGAGCTAAGAATTATGGCAGCTTCCTTTTCATCAATCCAATGGAACCCAAGGAAAAATGGGAAGTGAAGTTGGTAAGGAAAGCATTGAAAGTCAATGGAAGTAAAATACATTATTCTCAAGAAAGTATATTTACAATAAAAGACTGAGCGAAAGGCTCGAGGTGGAGAAGATTGTAAAATAGCATAGTGAATAGGAAAAGGAACAAACGCAAAAGAAGTATATGACTGCTTTGAATTTGTGCCAAGAGTTGGAAACTCTGAGACTTACATTAAAGGGACAAAATTTGGGAGCAGAAAGTGTTTTTAGAGAGGTGATTATAAGATGTACTAATGACCCCTATTGTAGTATACTAGGCCTAGATCAATGGCCCTCAAACTTTGTTAATTTAATTGCATCATATAATCAAAAGAGCGAAGGGAGTATGAAGGTTTGGATCTAGATTTCAAATATTTGGACTGAGTTTGTCTTGGGCCTTCATGTGTAAGAGACCCGAGTGGATTCAATTCACTATATAGCATTTGGGCTTGAAGTGGGGCATTGGGGAAGAGGATGCATCAATATGGCTATACGAAAACACAAAAAAGGCCTGCACGATAGCTGAAGTTTCAGAAGTAGATGGGGTTGTTAATGTAGATGGCTTAAGGGCCCAAACAGATAATGACGAGGATTTTCCACTAAGCTCTGAAAAAGCATATCTTGCTTTTTTATTTGGAAATATATCTCTAGTTACCAAAATTCAAACTCGATTAACAATAAGAATGAGGCGGAATCGGCTATGCATAGAGCATAGATTTAAAGAGGATAGAGGAGAGAAAAGTGTTCTCGGAGGAGATTTACCTACAAGTTCCACCCTGGAAACATTCCCAACTCAAGTTTAAGTGAGAAAGGGGGGGGGGGAGAGAGACTACACAAATGAGTAGCTCGAAGCCTTGGAAAAGGGATTTGGTCATGGAAGAAACAAAACAAGATTTAAGTGGTATGATGAACAAGGAGAGGGGGAGTAGACTTGACGATGATCTGCTTAATTTTTACAGGGTTGAGTAGGCGAGCCAATACATGCCCCCTTCATCCCTAAAATTTCCAGTGAAATTGCAAAGATCTTTGTAACCTTGAAACTCTCTCAGTACAATAGAGCCTAGTCAGGAATTATAAACTGCATTGTGTGTCTCTCATGGAAACAAAAGGAAGCATTATGATGATGAGGATAATCATAATAAGGCTTGGGTTCATGAATTGTGAGGTGGTAGCACCAAAAGGCTCTTATGATGCAAAGTTGATGGTGATGAGTCGTTGAAGAAGTGGAAGCTTTACGTATGCTACGGTCTACCCTACTTCAAGGAGAAAGCCACCTTTCGGAATAAGTTGGAGGAGGAAATCCTTACTAATTCAGTCCCTTAGCTGATAATAAGAGACCTAAATGAAGTTAAGGATGACTTGAGAAATCATAAGAGAGGTCCATTTAGGGGAGGAAACTGTTCAAAAGGGATTCTATTCACACAAATGCTGATATCAACTTGGGATTTAAAGGTAGAATGTATACTTGGGATAATAGTCATCGAGGAAATTCTTTTTTAAGAGAGAGACTTGATAAGGGTGTATAGATCCAAGGATGGATCAACCATTTCTAGGAGGCCATGGGTGTTGAGGTGTTTGACCATTGCCTATTGTTTCTCAAAATGGTGAATCAAACAGAAAGTTCAATAGACCTTTCTGTTTCTTAAAAGCATGGACAACTAATAAAACGAGTGAAGAAGTGGTAGAGCAAGCTTGGCAATTTGAGCCCTGAGAAGGAATGGAATCTCACAAATTCAACAGAAGGCTTCAACAATAAAATGGGAGATTTAATAGTTTGAAACAAATACACTTCAGTAGTTATGCCCATAAACGATTTAATTCCTTGCAGCAAGAGCTCGAGAATATCATGGTAGGAGATCAAAGAGACTGGAATAGAAAAAAAATGGTGAAGGCAAAACTAAGAACTCAGAGGGCTTAGATGGAAAGTATACCCTAACAAAAATCAATAGAGCTTTGGTTAAAATGAGGTGATAAAAATTTGAAGTTTTTCATACTGGTGTTATTGTCATGAGAAGAAAGAATTCCATAGGTGTGGGCAAGAGTGGATAACAAATACAAATAAGATTGGAAAGCATTTCATATAGCAATTTGAGTATCTCTCTATTACTAGCTCCGTAAAATTGCCACAAGACTTCACAGATCTTATGGATCCTTTAATAATAAATGAGAATAACCTTTAGCTCATGAAAATCTTACTACTGAAGAGATTCACTAGGCGGTGTGAAGTTTACACCCCTTAAAGGTTTTAAGCCCTAATGGCTACCCATGTATTTTTATAGGAGGTACTAGGATACGGTTAACTCTCAGGTGGTGAGTTATGTACAAAAGGTATTTCAGACAATGAGTATACCATTGGCATAAACATAACATTTATCATTTTAATTCCCAAAATGCAACACACACAAAGTTTCAATCAATTTAGGCCAATAAGCCGATGCAACATTAATTACAAGGTGTTGGGGAAAGTGATTATGTCAAGATTAAGCAAGTTCATTTCGAAACTAATCTCCTTAAACCAAAAAGCATTTCTTGCTTGTCGATGGATAGGTGAGAACTCGGTTTTAGCTCAAGAACTGATTCATAAAGTCAAGAATCATAATGGTAAGGTTGTATTAATGTTGCTACACCTGGAAATGAAAAAGGCCTATGATTGTATGGAATGGTGTTTCATTGATAATGTGCTGAAAATTTGGGGATTTTCTAATGAGTTACGCTCCTTAATTTTCTCTAGCTTCAGTTTAGTTGAGTATACTTTGTGCTAAACAACAGTAAGCATGGAACCTTCCAATTGTAGCAAGAGCTTAGAGAAAGAGATCATTATGTCTTTATCTGTTCATCCTAAGCTCAAATATTTTTTCTAGATTGATAAGTTGAGAAAAGGTAGAATGAAGAGTTAATGGAATCAAAATTAGTAGGTTGGCTCCTGCTATTGGTCATTTGTTATATGCAAATGATTTGATGATAACTTCTAAAGCTAATATGAAGAACGCAAAAGCGGCAAATAAAGTGCTGCATCAATATTGCATGTGGTCCGGATAAGAAGTGAGCAAGGAGAAATCCCAGAAAATGTTGTCCCTATGGACAAATGAAAAGGCGAAGCAAAGTATTAAAGTTTGTTTAATTTCAAGGAGCTTGGACTGGGATCGATATATTTGAGAAATACCTTGGTGATTGGCAAGAATAAGCAAATCAAGTTTGGAGACTTAAGAACACAATTCAATCTCGCCTTGGGGGTGACAAAGCTTCCTTTTATCAAAAACAAAAATAGCCAATATTGTCAAGTCGGTCCTTCATGTTATTCCATCATACTCTATGTCCACTTTCAAGATCCCTGAAAGTGGGTATAAGTATATGGACAAAATGGCTAAGGAATTTTGGTAGGGAGTAGTGCCTAGTAAGCAGAGGTATTTGGCTTTACAAAAATGGAGTGACATCTACCAACCACATATAAATAGGTTTAAGATTCAGAAAATTTAGAGATATAAACACAACTTTTTTGGCTAAGTTAGGATGGATGCTAACTTCCAGAGGTTGATTGCCTATGGGTATCGGATCTAAAAAGTAGATATCTCCAAAATTGTTCCATCTTCAAAGTGAGAAAAAACAGAGGGACTGATAAGCTTAAAAATTGTATTATTTTAGGCTATCTTTTGAGCTTATTATTTACTAGTTTGTGTTCATTTCAATAAAAAATTCATTAATTTTTATTATTTTTCCTTTAGTAGGTGAAAAGAAAAATTTTTACAAAACGAATACAAAATAAAGGCATTTTGGTCATTTTACGTAACTGAGAGGAAAATATGTAATTTTCTGTTTTTAGTGTTCAAATATTGGGTGAAATTTTATATTTTTGGATTTTAAGGTCGAAACTTCCATATTTTAGAATTTTCCATATATAGATTCCTAAATGCCATCAAAAGCCAGAAACCATTTCATGTCAAGTCATCAAGTGCCACATCATCAAGATCCAAATTAAAAAAGTGGCGCCACATCATTAATGCACATGTGGAACACCCTAAAAATTACTTGGTCAAAGCTAAGCTACATGTGGAAAGAAGTGAAGAGAAATAAATCTCATGCAGCATGCTACATTCTCTTTTTATACCCCATAGTTGACCATCTATGAGATATGCTACATTCTTTGGCTTTTCTCAAAGCCTTGAAGACTACACTCTCTTCTCTCTTCTCCCTATTTTTGCCGCAGACCTTCTCTCTCACTTTGCCTTTGTCCTTTAACTACAATTATTTAAAAGAATGAAAAAATGGACAATATCAACTATATAAAATTGAAGGGGATTAAAAACTATAAGACTTAAAATTAGAAGTAATACATTGAAAACTTTTTAAAACTAAATTATATTGAATTAATTTAACCCCAAAAAATAAGCAATATTCACCGTTTATATCTACGTGTGTGTGTGTATACACACACACAATTAGGTTCCTATCAAGTTGACATATAATGGTAAAACAATTTTTTAGTCATTGAATTGTTTTAAGAATAAGATTTAAAAATACATTCTGATCGCTGATAAAGTTTATTTTCTTTAAATAGAGTTTTAACATAACAATAAATTAATATTTGATTATAATTAAATCCATATTTTAATGTGATCTAAATAGTTAATAAATGAAGATTTGATGCTAAAACTATGAGTTTCACTTTATGTGAGCCTGATTATATAAATATATATATTATATAATTTTTTTTGTATAGTTTGTATGACACTTATCAATTATTAGACTGTTTTAAATGCTAAGGTTTAAATAAATTGTTGGTAGATAAGTTAGGTGAAATATTAAAATTTTAAAAAAGCATAATGAACCATGTTGAAGTTTATTCAAAATTTAAAATATTTTAAAATTTAAAATAATTTAAAAATTAATAAGAGACATCCTGATCATAAAATTCATATATATATATATATAAAGAGTCAGATGGAATATTAATACATGATGCTAACTGCTAAGCCTGCTCTTTGTCTTGACTCTTAAAAAGTCTTGAAAGTCTTGAAGTAGGAAAAAGTAGAGCATTGACAATTAAATTATAATTTTTTTTTCTCTTAAACAAAAGGGAAGAAAAAGAGAAAAGCGTATGCAATAATATTCTTCCATAAATCATACAATATGTTATGTGATTCATGGATATCGACATTGTTGCTTCCTTAACATGAGTCATTAGGATGCCATATCTAGTAAATTAATTAATTGATTCTAAATTTTGAATAAAATTAATATTAATAGTAAACTGCCCCCCTAATGTATACTCACTTACACTAATTAATCAAACTAGNATTTCAATAAAAAATTCATTAATTTTTATTATTTTTCCTTTAGTAGGTGAAAAGAAAAATTTTTACAAAACGAATACAAAATAAAGGCATTTTGGTCATTTTACGTAACTGAGAGGAAAATATGTAATTTTATGTTTTTAGTGTTCAAATATTGGGTGAAATTTTATATTTTTGGATTTTAAAGTCGAAACTTCCATATTTTAGAATTTTTCATATATAGATTCCTAAATGCCATCAAAAGCCAGAAACCATTTCATGTCAAGTCATCAAGTGTCACATCATCAAGATCCAAATTAAAAAAGTGGCGCCACGTCATTAATGCACATGTGGAACACCTTAAAAATTACTTGGTCAAAGCTAAGCTACATGTGGAAAGAAGTGAAGAGAAATAAATCTCATGCAACATGCTACATTCTCTTTTTATACCCCATAGTTGACCATCTATGAGATATGCTACATTCTTTGGCTTTTCTCGAAGCCTTGAAGACTACACTCTCTTCTCTCTTCTCCCTATTTTTGCCGCAGACCCTCTCTCTCACTTTGCCTTTGATTTTTTTTTTTCTATTCTCCATAACTTACAAAATACCATAGCCACCATCAACCCTAGCGTCCATCACCATTGTCGCACCCTTTAAGAAAGAATTTCTCTTGTGTTTTTCATTTCCATCTCCATATTCATCCATTTAGTCCCCTACACAAAATCCTAGCCACTTTTTTATTAAATTCCATCAGCCATCAAACAGCCTTCAACAACGTAAGCATAAAGATAATTTTCTTTAGTTTTTGTTTTGTTTCCCTTAAATTTAAATTATTTTGGGGCATTGACTCTTATGTAAAAACTTTGTTTTTTTTTAATATAAGAATAGTTTCTATTGGCTTTACATTAAATCTACTTATGCTATTTTTCTTTCTCATGAGATATAGCATAAACCACCATCAATTCTTGTGTTTGCAAACTTTCTAGTCTTGTTAAACACAAGATTTCTTCCTTTTAATTCCTTGCAATTTACTTTACTTATCATTTAAATTCTTTGCAATTTCAATTCCTTTGTCTTTTACTTTTAAGCAATTAATTTTTATGCAATTTACTTTCAAATAATTTAATTTACTGCACTTTTATTAATTGCCTTTTAATTTTTCAGTATTTTATTTTTATTGCACTTGTTCCTTTTAATTCACAAATCAGTTAGTCCTTAAATATCAACCAAAACTAAGTTTACTAGTAAATAGGAACTAATCTTTGTGGGTTCGACATCCCGATATTATTCACGAAATATTCACTTTATTACTTGGTGCAATTCGTATACTTGTAAAAATAATTGTGAACACAAACACGCACAGTTAGTGACTCTTTTGTTTGGAAGGACATTTTGAGCACTAAAGAGCTGTTATTCAAAAGAGCTTGCTTCAGTGTGGGTAACAGAATTAAGATTCATCCTTTGAAGGACCCTTGGTTGTTGTGGACTCAAGGGAAATTTATTTAGAGGAAGAAGAATGTCGAGCCTATCATTATTTCTTGTGTGAATGAGTTACTAATTGCAAAGACTAAAGATTGGAACTTGGAATTGCTTAATAGACTCTGCACACCAAAGTTTGTTGAGATTAGTACAATGGTTTAGCCTAGGCTGGACTTGAAGATAAGTTTTGTTCGATTGAGAGAACTTCAAGGAAATTAATGGTAAAGAGTTGTTACCTTGTGCAACACCTAGAAAAATTTAACCCTTGTAACAGAGGAGTTTGGAAAAGCATATGGAGGTCAAAACTTTAGAAAGACATAAAGTTTTCATTTGGAGGTTGGCGACCAATGCCCTCCCCAAGAGGCATGTGCTCGACCAAAGAATTGGGTTAAATGAGACATCATGGGTTCATTGCGATGGAGAGGAAGAATTCCAAATTCACATGATCAAGCATTGCTAACTTATTACAAGTTTGGCTTTTGCTAGCAGATGAGCTCTAAAACTGGATGCACTATGCTAGACAATAGCTGGGAGGACTAGATCCACCCCCAGTGTGGTGAGGAGATTAGGAAAGAGACCATGAGTTTGATTTTGATAACTTTGTTTTACTTGGTATGGAATACGAGGAATCATCAATTTTTTAAGGGTTCATTTGCCTTTAACCAATTTGTTTCCAAGTGGGAATCCACGATCAATGAAGGTAGTGGACTTGGTCACTTCGCCCTCTGAACCTTCAAGCTTAAAATCAAAGATTGATTTGATTTTGTTAAGGCAGTGCTTTTATTGAGTTTGGATGGTCAATCTCCTGAACCATCAGAACCTGAAACAAAGCTGTAGATATATCATCTAAGTTTGCTTTTAGGAATAATGTCTTTTTTTGAACTTTCTCTTTCAGCAATATGCTTACGCTGTCTTTGTTAATTGTTTTTTGTTAGAACAATTAGAGGCGCTTGCCTTTTTGTAATCTAGCATTTTGGCATTCTTTTGTACTCAAAGCAATGCTTTAATTACGAAAAAAAGAAAATGAAATGCTATCAAAGTTTGTATTTTTGGTAACGTGGTTGGTTTTTTATTTTTATTTATTTATTTTTTTTACCTAACTATGTGTAATTTGCTTCTCTCAAATTTAATATAATTTAAAATAGTGCAGTTTTTTTTTTCTTCAATTGTAGTTATTTGAAGTGTCTAACAAACATTAATTACTGACATTAATATACATTAGAAATAAGAGAATCACCCACAATTAAATAGAAAAGCCAAAAACTAAAAACCAACTATGTTAGCAAACAACACCTTATTGATTTAAATTTGTCAACTTCTATGACATCTTCTACTTGTAATTAATTATGATAAAGGTCTTGTTTGAGAAAAAATCCAACGAAAATTGATTTCCAAGAATTAGTTTTCGAGTATTAATTTCATGTTTGTAAGGGAGATTTAAAAATTTTCCAGTAATTAAATTAATTTGTGTATTAAAATTGAGGGAAAATATGTTTTTAATAAAATGTATAAATCTACTTTTTTTGAGAATTTCAAAATGAAACTTTTTGGGAGGAAACACTTTCCACCTTACTTTCTGATTTTAGTTTTCACTAAAGTTAACAGTTTAAACTTTTAGAAAATTACCCAAATACACCAAATTTAACTTCTTCTTTTTTTTAAATTTAACGCTCACTAAATTTGATACTTTCCAATGAGGCTAAAGGACAGTGACAATTCTAAGCAATCTTGACTTCCTATAAAATATTATCTACATCCTATACAACATGTCTACAAGGTACTAAGCCTGTATTCCACTCCCATCTAGGAATGGCAATGGGGCTTGATGGAGTCGGGGCAAACCCTTTGGTTGCCTGCCCTACACGAATTCACCATCCTTGTTGTCACCCCATTCTCCATTTATTGGGAGGCGAAGGGATGGAGATTTTTTGGATTAGGACAAGGACCTTCAATCCTCGCTTATGTATCCCTATTTAATTTGTTTAATTTTAGTTCTTAAAAAATAATTTATTTAAAATAATAATTTTTTTATCATCTATATGTACTGGGGAAAGGTACTGTGTGGGGACTTTATTATGCTCCTTCGCCCCAATCCTAACCTTGGATTTAAAAATAAATAAAAAAATTACTTCAGCCCCGCTTGCTATTCCAATTACCAGAGAATTCCTGCCCCAAGTTAGGACACCACAAGAAAAAGGCCATTCGTGACAAATTGTCATTCCTACTCTCATCACACCCTTCTAATTTGGCTCAACTTTGGCTCAACCATATTATATGAAGCTTATCTATTTTCTTCTTACCTACTTCTTTTTGTCAGGTTCCTCTTACCTAAATTGATGGAAAAGAACATAATTAAAGACTTGGACGACTTTGAATTGTAAAATAAGTTACGTATGGTTGTAACAAATTTCTCAAAATCAATGATGTAAATTCTTTCTTTTTTCTTTTAAATAGTTTTAATTTTTTTAAGAATTAAAGGGTTACACAATTCTCGATTTCTTGTTGCACGTCAAAAACCCTTGGAAAAGCCAAAAAAATAATAATAATAAATCTTATTGAGCTAGACCACTTTTTTATTGCTCTTTTTTGTTTAATTGCCTAGCAATCTCCCCCAAATTTGCAACCTTTTGTTGGCTGTTAGTTTTATATATGATTTAATTTGGAGCAAATAACCTTACTTTACTACAACGTAATTGGTCGGAAAAGAATTATTGAAGCCAAAAAGATTACATTTTAATATGCATTTTCTGATGAAAATTGATTCAGGTTGTAACAGTATAATGTTTTTTTCCAATTTGGGTACTTAAAAAAATAAAAAATAAAAAAAATAAAAAAAAATAAAAAAAATTTAGCTACCGACTTGTAACACCAAATATAGTTCAAGTACCTCAAGGTTTTCTTTTTTTTTCTTAAGTAAAACTTTGAAACCCTATTTTATTTTATATATTCGAGTATGAAATATCATTCTAAAACCCAAACTACATATCTGATCAATATTACGAAAAACCAATTAGGTTAGTTTAGATAGATTTATTTCTAAGCACTTGTAGAGTTCTACATTGCTCTGTATGATTAACCCAGCTATTGTAACAATTACTTTTTTGTATCACATAATAGATGGTCTTAAAATTCAAGTTGAGAAATGCCTGCATTTTGAGATGACATGTAATAGTCTACTAGCCTATTGGGTGTCTTTCAAAAGTTATAGCCAAGTTGCTTTTGGAGACCTAAACA
Organism: Ochetophila trinervis; assembly: GCA_003254975.1. NCBI lineage: Eukaryota > Viridiplantae > Streptophyta > Magnoliopsida > Rosales > Rhamnaceae > Ochetophila > Ochetophila trinervis. The sequence goes on along the minus strand of QANX01004277.1, from coordinate 44,181 downwards.
CACTTATATACCATACTAGGGCATAGTCTATGGCCAATATGAGAATTTTATCCTTGGTGATACCTTTAGATTAGCCTCCTCAAACTGGAGTTTCACAAACCACCACCCTATTAGGCCTCTCCCAAAAGTGCTAGCTAAGTTATTTTTGAAATCCGAAGCCCACACCTATATATACCATACTAGAGTTCATTGGATTTCGTCTCGCAGGACACACATACACATTTGTGGTCCATCAGTCCAAAAGTCTGCCTACTCCCTTGGCCCATAAATTATTTTGGCCTAGTAATTACTCTGATACCATCTTATATATTGATTATTTTCGATGTTTGGGCTCAATAAAGGAAGGCATGAATTTTTGGCCTAGACTATTAAACCTTTATAAAAAGAAAAGGATTTTTCGATAGATGCCCACCACTAGGCCGATTTAAGACATATGCCCACAAGTTTCAAAATTGATAATTTTGTCCATAATTATTGTTTTCTGGCCGATGAATTACCCATTCTACCCTTAATGAAATCTTGCACCAAATGAATATGCCCACCTTTCATTTTTGCTGACTCTCCAGTTTTTTAGTACCTCTTTCTATTAATCTAACTTTTCGATATTGCATTTTAAATTCCAGTCGACATCTCACCCCCTCCTACCCTGCCACCTCCCATCCAACTCTTTCGCCGTCCATCTCTTATCGTCAAATCTTCTTTAAACATCTTCAACCTCTCACCTCTTTTAACCTTTCACTTGTCCATCCACCTTTCTATGTCCATCTCAGTTATTGGCAATGCGTCTTTAAATAAGCGCAAAATTTCTCTCAATCTCACTTATCTTTCTTTAGCCTAAATAACCATCCATCTTTTGTCTTTATCTTTTACCTCTCAATTGTTTGTCCACTTATCTTCGTCGTTCTCGGGCCATAAAACCTTTCAGCTGGTTGCATTCGCTTTAAAAACATCTCGATTCAAAAGGGTTGGGCTATCCAACATGGTTTTGGGTACATTTACTTTGCTCGGTGAGTGTGTTTTGTTAGAGAACATGGTTGACACATTCTGAATCGTCTGTGGAAAACACCTTGATTTATTGCATCAGGTTGTCTAAGACCAAGGGGGCAAGCTTTATTTTTCCTCCCAACTACCCCAGCACAATGTGGCCGAGGAACTGGACATTAGCTCAAGGTGCTCTATGTGTTAAGGAATGGTTCTGCCAATTACCTCGGTCCCATTGGATCAAGGTGTCTGTCATTGTTCTCGTGTTAATTTTGGTTTGCTTATGCGAGGTAAGCTTGATTAATATTCTTATTGTCATAGGTGATCAATATTGTGAAATTCTTTTGGAAGAACAATGAAGAGTTCAAGGAAAAGTTATAATCATACGATAATGCTTTGGAGATTACGGTCTAGATAAAAGATGAGAAGATGATTCATTGGTCCTAATGGTTTGGGGTGTTTTTGCAATGTTGAATAGACATTTCCGAACACATGCATAGGGTTGGGCCAAACAATCACATTTTTGGTTAACTCAATCATATGACGTCGGGTTAAGATTGAAGTTTAATTTTTTTCAATTATCTCAGCCCACTATCGAACAACCCAGTCACATAGAATTAGGTTATTGACAGAGAAAACATCAAACTATTTTCAATTACCTAATCCAAATTTCCTATGCAAAATGTAGTTTAGTTACCCTATGTTTGAGAACACTACCCCATAACTGGATGTCTCACCTCGACCGTGTCATTGTACCTGATAGAGAGTTAGTACTTTCTCAATTGACCTCTGGAAAAATGTATCGAATGAGAAAGAATTAGAGCCCTTCGGTACCGAAGATGATTAGACAATTAGACTTCTAAATCTAATGATGTCAAAACTAATTACCATCTCCATTAATCATCCGTCTACTTTCGAATATGGGTTCATGTCCAATCAATGTAAACCCTAATTCTCAATAATAATCCAAATACTATAACATGACTCAGGTAAAATTTACCATAAAAAAAAATCCCCTCCATTTCATCATTAGTATAAGGTCTTAAGTTCTAACAAGATCAAAGTACTTTGAGATCTTATTACATATAGAAAAAGTAAAGCTAGAGATCCGGTCCAATATCTGGCAATGTAATTTTTGTTTTTCCTTCGTTTGTTTTCATCCTACTGAAGCTTACACTTGCTTATTGATGCACAACCCCAAGTTTAAAGAAACCATAATCCCAACATACAAGATGATATGGAACAAATCCTAGGTAAAAACCCGCCCTATATCACATTTACATACCAAGTGTATCTAGCAACACTAATCTGAAGAAAAATAATGAAATTGAAATTTGCCACAAAGTAAAACCTTTAATAAAAAGATCAATTTCTAATGCAACAAGTATAAGAAGAACTATCCTCACTTGAGACACACAAGTCTTGTTGAAAACAAAAGTAAATTCTATATTAATCAATAATCAAAGTTGTGATTCTTACAAGCTAATAACCCCTTTATATAGAGAATATGATTAGATTAAGAATCAATATAGACAATTAAATAAATTAGAAAAGTAATCCTAAGGCTGAAAACTAACCCTAAATAAATAGAATCCAAAAATAGTAAAAATTACAAAATTGCCATCATAAAACCCTTGCTTTAAAAGATGTCGTTTCATCCCGGCAACTTCCGAGCATCATTACCACCTTCATCATTTGCTTGGACATCATGCTTAAATCATCATTAGGCTTCAGAAAAGTGTTCGAATTATTTGGAAGCTTGAATCGATCTTCATCCATAATTCTTTTCACAAGTTAAAGCATTCCATCTTTGATCTTTTTAGCTCAAGAACGCGTCACTGGTCCACTTAGGAACACAATGTCATCATCAAGAACATCCATGCTAGAAGAGCGCTTGATATCCACATCATTCCCTCCCTCCTCAAAAAGATTCGTCCTGGAATCTGCATCCATATCAAAAGGAGAAAGATCAGCAACATTAAATGACGTAGACACATTATACTCACTTAGAAGATCAATCTTGTATTTATTGTCATTTATCCTCTCGACCACTTGAAAAGGTTCATCGCCTTTAGCATCCAACTTAGACTTCATTTACTAAGGAAACCTTTCTTTCCTCATGTGTACCCAAACCCAATCTTTTAGTTCAAATATCACTTGCTTTCGCCCTTTATTTGCTTTTTGAGCAGTTAGAAGGTTATGCTTCTCAATTTGCTATCGAGCCTTCTCAAGTATACTCTTAACCAACTCTGCCTTATTTTGTCTATCTAAGCTAGAAATTTCACTCAAAGGTAAAGGCATCAAATCCAACATAGTTAAAGGATTAAAACCATACACAATCTCAAATGGTGAAAAACCTGTAGAAGCATGAATAGCTCTATTTTATGCAAATTCAATAAAGGGTAAACAATATTACCAAGTTTTCAAATTCTTACCCACAATAACATAAAGCAAAGTACCTAGAGTCCTATTAACAACCTTAGTTTGACCATCGGTTTGTAGATGACAAGTAGTAGAATACAATAATTTAGTACCTAACTTACCCCATAAAACTCTCTGAAAGTGACTCAAAATTTTTACATCCCTATCAAACACAATAGTTCTAGGCACTCCATGCAATCTGACAACCTCTTTAAAGAACAAGTTAGCAATATTTGTAGCATCATCACTCTTATGACATGCAATAAAGTGCACCATCTTAGAAAATCTATTGTTGTGGTGTAAATTAATAACTCGCAAACGCACGAATCAACAAGTAATAAATTAGTTTCTATGAGAAAACCGATATCGATCCCACAGGGAATAATGTCTTTAACTTTGACAATAAATCAATCGTTGATCAAATTAATAAAAGTAAAAGAGTTTGTTGTTTGAGTGATTGTTTGATGTTGAGTAACAAAGCAATAATTAAAAATAAAACAATTGTAAAAACAAGTCACAACAGCAAGATTAATAAACGGAAAGTTCAAAGGTTTGATGAAATAAAGATTATGACTTCACCACTATTATTCCTATTTAGCCTTAATGCATGATAAATTTATAAGGTTAACCTCCCTTTGACCATAAGTAACTAGAAGTTGACTTTTCAATGCATTCTAGTCTAGCAAGCACAAGGTATTTAATTATCCCTAATTTAAATATCGAAATTTAAGCCTTAAGACATGCAAGCCCAATAAGCTCTTGTCAAAGTTGTCACTAAGGCATGCAATATTCCTATAACCATGTATTTCATTGCTCATCCATATTATATCCCTTATTCTTAAGCCAATATAATACTAGATCTATCCACATTTTCATGGAAGCATTAAGAACTACAATGAAATATTAAACATGAATATGATTCAAAATCAAACATGCAATAAAAACTAAATAGTCATAATAAGGCTACATCATAATCCTTATACAAAATTAGTTACACATATTGTTAAGAATAGCCATCAAATATTCTAACGAAAACATATATCAAATAACAAAAAGAACTAAGAATAGAGAATAGAGAAACAAATACAATAGTTAATGGCTACCGAATTTGGTCTCCAATCTTCCTTCTTCTGCTTCTCCAAAATATGCTTCAAGAACAAGGTCGAAGTCCTCCACAAGTGATGGCTGAAAATCTCCCTTGATCAAGAACTAGTATAGCCGAAATCTTCAATGTGAAAACCCTCAAAACTAAAATAAAAACCTAAAACTCCAGACCTCATTGCCGTGTAAAAGAATTATGAATAGGTAAAGAAGTGAACACTAGAAAAGCTTAATGAATAATGCTTCAAGGTGCATGGTATTTATAAGAAAGGTTCTACTACTTAAACTAGGAAAACCCTAGAGTTATTATCTAACGCTAGATCTAATTTCAATCTTATAGGAGATAATATATTATCACAATTACATCTCCCATAATTCCATCATATGGCCGGCCCTCTTGGGTTATTTAGGTTATTGGTGCCTCACATTCACACTTAGATAAGGAACCAATCCAAATCCCTTTAGGAATCCAATTTCTCTCTAATTCTAATTCCTTCTCTAATTATTATTCTAATTAATATAATTAGAATAATCTGACATCCTATGTGGCATATGATGTGTCAATAAATGTACACCTGGCTAGAGAGTGATGATGTGGTAGTCCATGCATAAGTCTCATCCTAGTAAGCTGTTGTGGTATAATTAACTCGCAAGTGCATGAATATCAAGTAATAAAGTGGAGTTCTAAGAGAATTCCGATATCGATCCCACGAGTAATAATGTCTCTAGTTATTGAAATTCAATAAATTGTAAATTAAACTTTGAATATTAAAAGAGAGATTTTGAAAGATTGTTGTTGTGTAACCAAGCATGAATTTAAAAGTAAGTAATATTAAAAATGAAAGCAAGGCAGCAAGTACGATTTCACAGATTTTAAGAAACAAGGATTATGATTTCAACACTAATACTCATATTTAGCCCTAATGCAATGTATATTCATAGGTTAACCCCCCTTTAACCACATATGACTAGAAGTTGATTTCTCAATGCATTCTAATCTAGCAAGCACAACGTGTTTAATTACTTCTAATCTAAACTCTGAAATTTAAGCTCTAAGACATGCAAACCCAATAAGTTCTTGTTAAAGTTGTCACTAAGGCATGCAATATTTATATAAACATGTATTTTATTGCTCATCCATATCTATACTCCTTATTTCTAAGCCAATATAAATACTTAATCAATCCACCATTTTATGGAAGCATTAAGAACTACAATAAAATATTAACCTTAAACATGAATAGAATTTAAATATGCATTAGAAACTAAATAGTCATAAAAGGGTTACTTCATAATCCTTATATAAAAATTAGCTACTCATCATCTCAAAACTATCCATGAAATAAATAAGAGACAATATAGTTTAAATATTCAAAAGAAGATAAGAGAAAAGAAAACAAATCTGGATTTATGACTGCAGGAAATTGTTTCTTCAATCCTCTCTTCTTAGCTTTTTCAAACTATGATTAAGCCTCAAAGTGACTCCTCCAATGCTGGCCAAATCTCCTTGGACATCTCTTTGTGTAGCACAACTTTTCTCTCTTAAAAACTGAATAATAAATCTAACTAAATACCTTTGTTGCTGTGAGAATGGAGAAATAAAACATTCTGCTGTGAGGGCTGTTGAAAGGGGCAGTCGTGAGGGCTGGTGAATGGTGTAAATGATTCTTTTCACTCTCAAGGTAGCAATCTATTTATAGGAGAGGTTTAAGAGTGGTTTAACTCTAAGATGTCTCTAAAACCTAGAGAATATAGGAGATACAATATTACATAATCTCAAACTCTCATGAATTCTCCATATGGCCATCCATACTAAGGACATAGAGGTATTTTGTGCCTCATGTTCACACTAGGGATAGAGATACCTTCCTTATCTTCATTGGAATCATAATCAATCTCTAATATCCCTTCCTTTTATCCCAAATATTATTCCAATTAAGATAATTAGAATATTCTGACCTTCCATGTGTCATGTGATGTGGCAATTTCGGATACATGGCTGATATGTGGTGACATGGCAGTCCAATCACAATGGTAATCCTAGTAAGCATAAAACTTTCATGTTTTATCTTCAATGATCGTCAGGCAGATTCCAAGTACACTTAGGATGACTAAATGAACTCCGAATCCAGTTATTTTTGTTGCAAACGTTAGGTCTTTGTCTTAGATTTCCAGGCATATATTGATCGCACAATTTGGACATTATTAAGACACTCAAATCCTCATTTTTCCAAGACAATGTAAATCTGCCACAACTGATGAATTTGTAAATCAAACTGGCACTGATTGGCTAAACCATTTGCAATGAAACTTTTCAGCATTGAAGCATATTGAATCAAGAATCATTAGCAACTAGAATTGCACAAAAATTCTAAGTGTGGCTCTAGATATGATTTTTTCAGTAAATGTTGCTTCAGCAAAAGAAAGACAAATACTAGAATTATCGTATTTCTGCTCAACATTTACTGAAAAATAGAAAAATACAGTTTTAAGTATTTTTCATCAAAAATTAATCATAAAATAGCTTAAATTCAATATCAAAAGTGGCATAAAAACATTAACATTTTATGTCTATCATAAGCAAAGAAACTTTTCTCTAATATCTTTAATGTCCGTCATCATATTCCAAGTACACTTTGGATGAACCAATCAATTCCAAATGTACTGACTCTAGTTTAAAACGTTAGGTTTATGTCTTAGCTTTTAGGAATATCTTGATCGCATAAAATGAACATCGAAAAGGCAGTCAAATTCCAATTTCCCCAAGGTAGTGTAAGTCTGCCGCAAATGTTGAAAATGTTGATCTTCTAAATCAAACTGGTACTAATTGGCTGATCAAATTGCAATGAAACTTTATATAATTGAATCTTAATGAATCAAGAATTTTTTTCAACTAGAATCACACAAAACCTCTATGTGTAGCTCCATATATGATTTTCTCAGTAAAGACGCAGAAATACAGCAAATTCCAGCATTTGCTCTTCTTTATCTAAAACTAGAAAAATACAATAATTCAGTACTTTTCATTTTACAATTAATTCAAAACCAGCTAAAATATGGCATAAAAATAGTAACTTTCTATGCCTATCATCTATCAACAACCACAAATATGCTATAACTACCTTTCCTAGTTCTAGGTAACCTAAGGACAATTTTATCAACAACAAAAAATGTAACCTAAGGACAAAATTCATGGATATATCAACCCAAGGCTCATTAGGAATAGGCAAAGGTGTATATAACCCATGAGGTATAGACTTAGACTTGGCCTGTCTACATGCAATACATTGGGAACAAATTCTTTGAACATCCCTTTTCATATGTGGCCAATAAAAGTGTTAAACTAAAACATCTAAATTCTTATGCATATCAAAATGACCCATTAAACCACCACTATGTGATTCTCTAACAAACAATTCCTTAATAGAGCAATTAGGCACACAAATTCTAAAACCACAAAATAGAAAGACATCATGTTTATATAACTTATTAAATGCACCTTGTTCACATGCAACATAAATATCTTTAAAATCAGAATCGCTTGTATACATGTCTTTCCACTGCTCAAAACCTAACAACTTAGAAGTTAATGTAGTTATGAGAACATACCTTCGAGAAAATGCATCTGTTACTACATTCTCCTTATCTTGCTTATGAGACTATACCTTGAAAAGTCTTTATGAACTCAACCCACTTTGCATGCCTCTTGTTAAGCTTTCCTTGTCCCTTGATGTGTTTGAGAGACTCATGATCGATATGAATCATGAACTCCTTTGGAAGCAAGTAATGTTATCACACCTCCAAGACACAAAACAACGCATAAAACTCCTTGACATTTGTCAAGTACTTAAGTTGAGCTCCATTTAGCTTCTCACTAAAGTATGCAATGGGATGCTTTTTCTGCATCAAAATAGCATGTATACCAATCCCAGAAGCATCACATTCAACCTCAAACATCTTATCAAAATTAGGTAGAACAAGAACATGAGCAGAACATAACTTATCTTTTAAAGTTTGAAATGCATGTTTTTGTTTCTTACCCCATTTAAAACCTACTTTTTTTTTTACAATCTTATTCAAAGGATCAGCTATGATAGAGAAGTCCTTCACAAACCTTTTATAAAAGCCAGCTAAACCATGAAAACTTCTTACCTCATACACGTTATTAGGTGTAGGTGATTCCTTGATAGCCTTGATCTTCTCTTCATTTACTTCAACACCTCGTGCACTCACAATAAAACTAAGAAAAACAAGTCTATCTATACAAAATGTGCACTTTTTAAGATTAGCATATAATTTCTCTTTTCTAAGCACATCTAACACTTGTCTAACATGCATCACATGGTCACCTAAACTTTTGCTATATATCAAAATATTATTAAAATAGACAACCACAAACTTCCCTAGAAAATTCCTTAAAACATGGTTCATTAATCTCATAAATAGACTAGGAGCATTAGTTAACCCAAAAGACATAACCATCCATTTATATAAACCATATTTTGTTTTAAAAGCAATTTTCCACTCATCCTCTGACTTCATCCTAATTTGATGGTAACCACTCTTTAAATATATCTTAGTAAATAAGCAAGCACCATGCAATTCATCAAACATATCATCTAACCTAGGAATGGGATAACGATATTTTACCGTTATTTTATTCATTACTCGACAATCAACACACATCCTCCATGTGTCATCCTTCTTGGGTACCAATAAGACTGGTGCGGCACAAGGACTCATGTCATCCCTAACATGACCTTTAGCTAGCAACTTTTCCACTTGCCTTTGTAACACTTTCGCTTCCTCAGGATTGCCACGATAGGCTGGTAAATTTGGAATGCTTACGCCAAGCACAAAATCTATTTAATGCTCAATACCCCTTAATGGTGGCAATCCAGTCAGCATCTTTTCCTGAAAAACATCATCAAAATCTTGAAACAAATAGACAAAAACACTAGACAAATTGGGGATAAGTTTAGTTTCACAAAGCAAAACATCTCGAAACCTCACTAACAATATTGCTTTCTTGCCTAAGAATGCACTATTGATTTCTCTCTCTTTTGCATAAAAACTTTTTTTCTTTTCACTCTTCTCACTTTTCTCTCTTGCACATTCCTCCTTATTGTTTTTACTAGTGCAATCACTCACCATTGGGCCTTTATTTTTATTTTTTTCACTATTGGCCTCTTTACACTTAATTCTTTTATTTGCCTCACTTTCCAAATCGCCATGTGAACCTTTGCATAGTTTCAATTGTTTAAAATACACTTTCTTTTCATTGTGCTCAAAAGAATACATATTCTTAAAACCTTCATGGATAGTCCTCATATCAGATTGTCATGGTCTACCCAACAAAATATGCCATGCTTGCATATGTACTACATCACATAAAACCTCATCACTATACTTCCCAATAGAAAATGCAACTTTCACTCTCTTATTTACCTTAATCTCCCCACTATCATTCAACAATTGTAACCTATAAGGATTAGAGTGTTTTTCACATACTAGTACCAACTTTTCAACCAAAGTAGTACTAGCAACATTAGCACAACTACCCTCATCAATGATTAAACTACTAAATTTTTTTATATTTTACTATTTATATTCCTTTTTAAAACTCATTCTTTAGAAGTTAATTGAGAGAGGCAAATCTTCTAGTAAAAGATAGCATCGAATCCACCTTCTGCACTACAAGAAGAGTTTTTTCAAAATAATATTCTGTATTAATTTCTTTGTTAGTTAGCTTTGTCCACCCTCATGTATTTATTTATAATAAATTCTAATGCATGTGTACATTCATTTACATTCATTGTTGCACATATTGTATTTATTATGTCTTTTGTAAAAATATTTTTTTCTAGAGGAGGATTCTTCTAGATATCTTAGACGGATACCAGTGGACTTTTCCTTAGGCAGGTCATGTCATACACATATACACACTTGAAAATTGAATAGATAATAAAATGCTTCAATTGCATGATGCTTTGAAGTTAATTTTGAGCTAATACATTATTAAATCTATGAAGCACCCGTGCCATTCTACTTAGAGAGGATGTTCTTAAGAAAATAATTCATTTTTTTTTTTTTGCTAAGGACTAGCAAATATTAAGTTTGGAGGTGTTGAGAAGGATAAAGTTTGGATGAATTTATGCTACTTTTATGACTTCATATTTGTTAGAATATGTTTCAATTGATTATAAATCTATTCATTTCTTTTGTTTTTCTTATTGTAGGTAAAAATAAAAAGGAAAGTTTTGGAGAAAATAATATGTAACATGAGCATTTTGGTAATTTTTAATATTCTTAAGGGCCAAAGTTACAATTTCTGAATGTTATACTTCGAAAACTTAGAAATGAGCTCAAATAATCCAGAGGAGATCAAGATCAAGGGCAAAGATCAAATCATGTGGTAGAATGCATGAAAACTTTCTTTGTTTGGATCACCATGGTCAACTGTCAAAATCAATTCAAGTTAAAGGTCAAGATGAATTCACGTGGCATCATATGTGTCACTTCGATAAGTTAAATAAGGAAAATAGTCACACCACACAAGCAATGCACGCATGGTATGCCGCCTAGGTGTATAGGCCCCCTTCGTTGCCTTATTTGGAGCAAGCTTGCATTTTTGAACAAAACGGCTTGTACAACCTATTTTGGTCACCTATTATCTCCTCATTTAACAGGGAATTCGGCCAAGGAAGGAAAATAGGGTGAAAATCCAGTTATACCCCTAATTATTGCGCACAAAAATATAATTTTTTAGAAAGATAAGCCTATTTCTTCACTCGGCTCCAGCGATCGGTATCTATTGAAAAAACCCAAAAGAAAATGACAAAAGTAGGACGAATTGTTGAAAGATGCGACCCAATTAAGAATTTTCTCTTCCTGATTGGAGGAAGCAAGGAGTGGAAAGAGCTTTATTATCTAATGGAGGTCTGTTTGTATAAGCATGAAAATGCATCTTGAGGCTTGAATTAGACCATCAGTCGTATGTGGAAATTCCATCACACACCTTAGGTTACAAAATTTGATCTCTCTTTCACTCTCTCAGAGTTATGTGAAACAGACAGAATTTTTTTTTTCTTTTTTTGTATTTAATATCTATGACAGTGTTTTCTGACATCAATTTTTAGCTTTTAAATAGATGAAGATGTTTTGAGCTACATATGCTTCATTAATCAGCTTTATACAATTTGACAATTGGAATTTGGACCTATTAATGGAAATTGGATTACTTTAAAAAAGTAGATAGCAAATGACTCCTTATCCTTCCACCCTTGGAAAACTATCTCCACTTTTTGTTCCATCTGCTGAAATAATTGATGTGTGTATAGAACACAAGAAGTGAATCTGCTTAAATAATTTTAACCAAAAAAAAGAATCTGCTTAAATAATTGATTTGTGTATAGAACACAACAAGATGCTATTAAATTTAAAACGATGACAAATTTAGTATATATTCTACAGGGACAAAAAGGTCTGATAAGATATATACTTTATCAGGAAATCATTTTTCTTGTTTTTTAGTGCAAATTAGGAGGACATCACTTTTGTTTTTGAATAGGGAACAAAAAATGGCTATAGTTGCAACCGAGAGAATTGTTGCATCATCATATAATTTATTGTATTTCAGTCTAGCGATAAAATTAAATTCGAAGTTTAAAATTTCCTATTTTTAATATAAAATGGAAAAAAAAAATATAACAATTTTTCAATTTTGACATTATAACGCGTAAGCCATGACTTTTTTGTTCTCCTCGAGGTCTTCTTAATTGGATCCATGAATATATAATTTAATGAAATCTTATTTTTTTTAGGTTAATTTCAACCACATCTCTTAATTTTTAGTTTAAATTAATTTTTTTTTTAGATTTTTAACAATATATTTGTAGTGTTTGCTGGCATATATAATTATTATTCAATTGTTATTGAAAAAAAAAATATACTTCAAATTAATAATATAATCATAATTGCATATGTTATCAAGTGTTTCAAATGTATTGTCAAAAATTTGATAGATTAAATTTAATTTAGCCAAATTTTAAAAGCTGTAGTTGAAATTAATTTTATTTTTTTTATATAAAAAATTTATGAAATTTTATTTTCATGGAAAATAAAAATAATAAATATTATATAGACCTTTTAATGTTTATTTTTATTTTAAATTATAATTTGAAGTTTAAAATATTTCATAAATACTTTTTATACAGTTAACTTCTGTTTAATTTTTTTTATCTCTTCTACATGGCATCATAAAATAACTTAGATCCTTTTATAATTAAAAATGACTTAATAAGAACATTTAGAGTTTGCCACTTAAACTTTCTTCTGAAAAAAAAAAAAAAACAAAGAAAAAAAAAGGGGAAATAAGGGGAGCATCAGGTTATACTAGAGGAGACAAAAAATAAATAAATAAATAAAACCTTCTTACTCCGGCATTTTGCCACTAGTCGCCTAGATGATGATGATAATAAAATAAAATGTAAGATTTCTTCTTAAAAATTTTTTTACCAAACCTTTGAAATAGATTACTCTAGCGTTTTTACCTTTTTAAACATTTTGGTAAAGTTAAATTCAGCTAAAAATATATTTAAAAATTACATTTAGCACTTTGGTCATTTCTATCTTCTTTTCAACCTGATTTACTAAACTCAACTCTTTGATGTAAGAATAAAAAGTTAAATTGAGAGTTGCCAATAAAAAACTCAAACGTGAATGTGTTGTGTGGTGATGTAAAAATCATATATTGATTTCATTTTCTTGCTATTTTAGTTATTATTTCCTGATTTAGTTATTAATTATTTGGACCTCAGATTTTGAAGAACTTTTTTTTTTTTTGTATGGGTTTTGTAGAAATGGAATCCGGTTTTGTGTATGGGTTTACGGACAGATAATAAGAAGAATAAAGAAGAAGGCATCCAGGTAGGAGAGGAAAATACTAAAAAGAGAAAAGGAAAAATTAAATATATCTCTGTCTATTTAATATGATTATTATTTAGTTAGTTAGTATAATTATTGTTCATATTAATAGATATGAATGTGCACGTCTTTCGAAGGATATTTTTTCCTCAATTTCGTAAAACGTAATAATTAATAATTTAAAATACGTCTGTTTTTTTTTTTTTTATATTATATACTTATAATATATTACACGTTTTCAATGAGAGAAAAACAATTAGCTCTTCAAAGTGTTAGTGCTGTTCAAACTTTTTTTTTTTTTTTTCGGTAAATAGTGTTGTTCAAACTATTCTAAAATTTATCAGGTAAATTTAATGAAAATTTACAAACAATAATAGTATTTATAAATTATTTGAAACTTCAAAAAATAATTTAAATAGAAATAAATATTAAAGAGTCTATATGATATTTTTTCAAAGTAAAAGAAGATCTCGCATCAACATTATCTATTTATATTCCTCCAAAAAAAAACATTATATGTGTATTGACATGTTTCATTTTTAACATGTATAGTTCTGATTAACATAATTTTTATTTTTATTTTTGTTTATTCTTCTACTTCTTCAAAAAAAATTTATTATAAAGTTATTCTTTACTGATTTTGATTAAAATATTTTTTGAAACTCTGAAAAAGTTTAAAAATAATGTCAAAACGTTCATAGAAACAGCTTTTAAGCTGCATCTAGCTTTTTAAAAATTATGTCAAATATGACTTATCTCTTTTATGTGTGTGCATATATAGTCAAAGAATTATTAAATATACATGAAATTTCTTAGATTTAAGTATGAAATTAAAAGATTGAAATTACATGTTAAATAAAAGATAAATATATAAATAATTCTTCAAAAATGTTTAGCAATCTAAACCACTTATCTTTTTATTTATTATTTATTTGTATTTTTAAATTTTATGCTCAAACATAATAAATATTAAATATATCTAATAATATCTAATTGTATATTATATATATTAGAAGATCCCACTCAAGTAATTCCCTTCAAATGAACCCCTTTGGAGACCCCCTTATATGATTGACACTTGGCAAAAAAATAATTGAACAGAAAAAAAAAACAGTGAAACCAATTGCAAGAGGCGAAAAAATGAGGAGAAAAATTAGTTTGGGCGGAAAAATGGTTGTGTGGCCAGGAAGATGCCATGTGTCTAGTAAAAAATTACTTCATATAAACAAAACTTACAATTTATGGAAACAAGTTACTAATTTTGGAACAAATTATGTATTATGGAAAAAATTACTAAAAATGGAAGAAAATTACTAATTATGGAAGAAAATTACATATTTTGGAAAAAATTACACCGTATGACAAAATTACTAAATATGGAAGAAAGTTACATATTTTGGAAAAAATTACACCGCAAGAGAAAATTACTAAATATGGAAGGAAATTACAAAGTATGGAAGAAAGTTATGTATTTTGGCAAAAATTACACCGTATGAAAACGTAAACAAAATTACTGAAAATGGAAGAAACTTACATATTTTGGAAAAAATTACATTGTATGACAAAATTACTAACTATGGAAGAAAGTTACGTATTTTGGAAAAAATTACACCGCAAGAGAAAATTACTAAATATGGAAGGAAATTACTAAATATGGAAGAAAGTTACATATTTTGGCAAAAATTACACTATGTGAAAACGTAAACAAAATTACTAAAAATGGAAGAAACTTACTAAGTATGGAAAAAACTTACATATTTTGGAAAAAATTACACCGTAAGAGAAAATTATTAAATATGGAAGAAAATTACTAAGTATGAAAGAAAGTTACATATTTTGGAAAAAATTACACCGTATTACAAAATTACTAAATATGGAAGGAAATTACTATGTATGGAAGAAAGTTACATAGTTTGGAAAAAATTACAACATATGACAATGTAAGACAAAATTACTGAAAATCGTATAATTTTTTTCGAAATATGTAACTTTCTTCTATACTTAGTAATTTTCTTTCATATTTAGTAATTTTGTCATACGGTGTAATTTTTTCCAAAATATGTAACTTTCTTCCATACTAAGTAATTTCCTTCCATATTTAGAAATTTTGTCATACGGTGTAATTTTTTCCATACTTAGTAACTTTCTTCCATACTTAGTAATTTTCTTCCATTTTCAGTAATTTTGTCTTACGTTGTCATACGGTGTAATTTTTTCCAAAATACGTAATTTTCTTCATTACTTAGTAATTTCCTTCCATATTTAGTAATTTTATCATACGGTATAATTTTTTCCAAAATATGTAACTTTCTTCCATACTTAGTAATTTTCTTCCATTTTCAGTAATTTCCTCTTACGGTGTAATTTTTTCCAAAATATGTAACTTTCTTCCATACTTAATAAGTTTCTTCCATTTTCAGTAATTTTGTCTTACATTGTCATACGGTGTAATTTTTGCCAAAATAAGTAACTTTCTTCCATACTTAGTAATTTTGTCACTTTTTTATACTTAGGTTATATGAATGAGCTATATTTTAACATGTGTTATTTGTTAACTAAATGTGGCTTACATTTTAGTATTTCTACCATTCGAAATTTAAAATTGGGAATACTTTGGAATCAATATCTTCATGTTTTATATATCAACATATTGTATGCGAGGCGAAAATTTGCATAAGTTTAAGGAAATTATATATAATAATATATAGTGAGAATATTTCAAAAGACTTAATGAAAATATATGTTTTCATTACAAAGTTGAACTGCAACTATATTTTTAAATAACGATAGCACTATACTTTATATCATATTCAAAATTTTACGTTTACATCCCTTTTATTGAATGTCTTGAGTGGTACTTAATAAGTAAATGCAAACATACAATTATGTATATTCATATTTGATTTTATTGGATAGGACATTAAGCTGTGAAATGTCGTATGTTACTTTAACGAAAAAAAAAAGATGTATGTCACTAATTCTGAAAACAAGCTTACTTATCACTGATTATGTTTACATGTTTAACCTAATAATCACTTTATAAGGGATAGATAAATAAGTAGTAATGACAATTATGTAAGTCAAAAGTGTCCAATTAGATAAGTTGTTTAATACCTTAGTAATATTGGAGTTGATTACAAGTTAGACATTGAAAGGAAACAAAACGCTGGAAAATAAATGAGCTATATTTGTTTAGGGTTATGGCCGTGTTGAAGGATCCAATGCCGCCCAAATCCACTGCAGTTGCTCGGCTTATTGCTCCAATTGAGACTCCATCAAAGCTTGCCATTCAACCATTGTACTCTGACCCGCAACCAGACTAGCACACATGGCCTCAATGCCCTAGAATGACTCATCGATAGAGAATGCGGAAAAAGAAGGGCCCTCAATAGGTGCAAAAGAGTCACTTGGACCCTTGCCTATAGCAGGGATCTCCACGGAATCCTACACCAATCCCACGATTCAGAGTGAATTTCGTCCATCTGTCATGCTCCTTAACAAACCCATGACGACTGAGAGTAGCCGCGATAACCACATCAGCAGTTCAAATGATGCTCACTTCCTCTCCAGATACATCCACTTGAAAATGATCAAAAACTTTCGTCAAAAAAAGTGGATAAGGCAACGACTTATCCGGCCGGTGAACTCTCACTGTTTGACGCATCTATTGGAGAATGATGGAAGCTAGAGGTACTCCGGGAACACTTTGCAGCCCATTTAGCATCTTATCCAAGAAATAGAATTCCGTAAGTCGGATCTCATTCAAACTGCTTGCTCGCGAAATAACATTCGCACTATATAGGTGAACTAATTCCCGCTGACGAAATCTCAAATTGACAATGCCATTAACTGTATCAAAGAAATATTTACCAGTTTTGGGCATTCGTGGAGTTGGCATGTAACTCAAACGGGTCATAGCTTCCTGTAGTGTGAACTAGGGATCAGCTTTGACATGATCCTTAACCATAACAAAATCAGGTCCCTCATCACTGACCCCCAAAATCGATGCAAGAATAGGCCGAGTTAGATGAATCAGTCGACCCTTTACATACGAAGTAACCGTTTCACTGCCTGGTTTGTCTTTCCCTTCTACGTTGGCATAAAACTCCAACATCAATTGAGGATAGTAACAATTTGGTAATTTAAGCATGCCGCCTCATCCTATCAAATCGAAAGCATCGGCTAAATTGAGAAGCGAAACAATATCGCCACTAACGAATTTTTCAGCCACAACAGCATTACTTTTCCTTTATTCACACCACTTAGCATTCGCCCGAGAAGTGAAACGTGATGCTTCGGATTCTGTAACAGGCATTTGTGTCTCATCCGCTAGCCGTCGAGATCCCCAAGATGAAGATGGAGCTGAGGGCCAGGCTTTAGCTCTAGATGATGCACGCGTCCGGATGGTCCCGTCATTGATATCGGATTTATCAGCATCACGACGTTTTCTGTTTCGTCCCATTGTACGTCAAACACTGCAGTCATACATAACATTATTACAAAAATGAGAAAATCATCAATACATCCATAAACCATACTTTTGGAGTAATGTAAGCATAATCAATATCTTTTACAGTCAAAAGCACTTCCATAATCTCTACGTTTGTTGTAATGCACATGCTTTACGCATCCCATTTCCCCAACAAAATCCAATAAGATAATAAAACATTCATACACTAAATATTAATCGTACTTTATTCTTAAACACAATAAAAAAAAACGGCTAAGAAATCTCATAGACTCTTAAACACAATATCAAGAAAACAACACAGTCAAACATACTGTTCTCATAGATTCGTCAACCCTACGTACAAAGAATTGTTAAAAATATGTAACTGATTAATGATAAATAAATAAATCTTTTTTTTCGGTTACCATTCAATTAAACTTAAATATTTGAATAATGAAACACAGTATTCGATCATTCAGCCACCATTCAAACAATTTCTATCATTAGATTTATTATAATGGGGTGAATGATTGATATCTATGCTACAAACAACCACTGCAAAATTTACCATTTGATCTGGGTTCATATAGATCTATAATGTTTTAACAATGAACGGGTTTTCATAATTTTCCTTAAGCATGCTCTTTCGCATTGCATAAAAAATAAAGTAACAAATAACTCAAATCAGTGGATGCAGCAAAACCTTACCACAAATCTATGAAGATGTACTCTAGAAGGACCGGCACGACATGTCTGCGCGGATGGGGCTGGCTACGCGTGGCTGTAGATGCGGCTGAGTGAGCTAACTAACATAAATTTTTGGTCTGGCTGATTAACAGGTACAGTTCGGCACCGTTTGGTCTAAGGACCGCCTGTCCTTGCTAAAGTCAGTCTTCGGGTGGGAGTGTGGCAGAGGGGATGGGAGAGGCGGGGAGGTATGATATTTTGTTTTTCAAATTTTGGGGCTGCAATGTTAGGGCATAAATTCCACATCCTTTATCTAGATTTGGGCGGGTTTAATGGGTATTCGGGTGGGGCAACCGGTTAAGGTATCAGAAAATTTCAATTTTTGTTTTTTTCTTAATTTGTTTAATTTTTTTTTTTGCATTTACGATGTCTTTGGTATAAAAATGGCAAAGACCTCTAGGCAGTAAGCCAGGCGCAGTGGCAGGNTTTTTTTTTTTTTTTTTTTTTTTTTTTTTTTTTGTGGAAGTTAACTTGTTTAGAATGATTTGGTCTAGGACTTTAGTTGGGTTACCATTCAAGCATACATATCTTCGATTTGGTTCCAATCAAAACATAAAAAACTGTCAAACTTATACATTTTTTACTGAAATTATGGGTTCATCTATTGATGAACAATATACCAATTCCTATTGCTACAATACTGCAACAAATATCACAAATCTTCCATATACTCAATGTTTCACTATTGACTGCATGTTTTGTCCATTGGCATTGCTGAACATATTGTACGTACTCCCTCTCAACTTCGTCCAAATTCTTATATGACTTGTACATGTTCCCCTTCTATCCATTAACATGTTCATAACATTGAGGCCGTGAATGATATATTTCTTGTTTGCGTCCTCGGAAAACAACATACACTTTTTTATCAACCATATTCCTGCCATAACAATTTCAAATTTTCAATCAAATACACACCAATTAATTGAACTTCATTATGAACTTTTCTATAAATGGGAAACGAATGTGACTAACCAGATTTGGTTGAATAGGGTTAAAGAAGTTATTGCCGTCTAGAGCAGTTCCTAACACTGCATATCAATTAAATCGACATTAATGTAACTACTGAATTTCAACCTACTCGGTCTATTAAATGCACCAATTAATTTATGCTTTTTGTTTTGCAAAACCAGTGTACCTGTGTATTGATCTTCGACCTTTCCTCATTAGGCTCCAGACACTAGACAACTCCTTCTTTATCAAATTTTGCATTTGTCAATTTTTAACAAACAGAGAGAGCTCCAGTTACAGAGTCAGTTGTCAAAGAATGGCCTACATATATCGAGGTAAATATTTCAAAACATTTACACACAACAAAATGGGAAAATTATTTCTTATTCTTGGGCTTTTCTAGACGTTTTGAAGTAGCAACACCAAACCCACAGTGTTAGTTTAGGGAAAAAATGAAAAAAAACCAACATGTTAATAAAGGAAATATCCATGTCTCATACCCAAATTTTCAAAAAAAAAATATTTAAATGCATACATTAGGCGTATGAGCCACGAATGACATACCAAGGGAGGAAGTTACTGGAAAAATGGCTATAAAAAAATTTGCTGGAAAGAGAGCTTGTGAGGGTTATTTTTTTAATGCCTTCACCATGATATTTGAAGAGACGGGGGCTTATCTATAACTTCAGGATTGAGATTCACATATGGACAATAATTCAGCCGTACTGGGGCCACATGGCTGTATATAAGACCACCAATTTATTTCTTTGAATTTTTAATTTGACCGAATTTGTTTCAAATTTTCTATCGAAAAATTTGACAAAACACCTTTTGGTTGCCACCTATTGCATTTGACCAAATTTTAATTCAAATTTGGATCTTATATGACACAGTTTCTCACACCAATTTGTCTTTGGCACCAATTTCACTTTCCCACCCATTATATTCGCACTTAATTTGTGGTTCATGTTTTCATTTTTCATTTTTCATGGGTTAGATGGCATTTACCTAGATACATGACAAAAAATGCCAAAATGAGTAAAATATAAATTTATTCAGCTACATGTGCAATAAATAATCATTTGTTCGAATTATTACATTTTTTAAAATGTGTGCACTTAAACTTATAAAAATCTGAATATCAACACACTTGAAACTTGACCAATTGGCGGTGCATGCAGGTTATATGGCCGACTCATAGGCAAGTTCATTTCTGACTCAACGCAATACAGGAAGACGAAATGATTTGTTCGCAAATGGGAAACTATATAGTTCATCGACAAGCAATGATATTATTGGTGCAGATTTTAATACTCTAGATGAAGCAACCGACTTCTATGTGACGTACGCGAACATAGTTGGTTTTGGTATATGTAGATTCCACATGAAGAAATATACAAATGGTGAGATACGTAAACGTGTATGGATGTGTGCTAAAGAAGGGTATAGAAGTTCAATTTGGTCGGACAACAGTAACCGGACATGTGAAGCAAAGGCAATAACTTAGGAAGGGTGCAAAGTTACATTTGGAGTCATTAAGGATTGCGTGACTAGCAAATGGAATGTCTCTAAATTTTTCATGGAACATTCTCATCCTTTTCTCTCGATGCATGAGACACATTGTCTTCGTTCTAATCTGTCTGTTGATGGAGCCTGTTTGACCAATCTCAGGCGATGCACAATGTTGGCATAGGAAAAAGTAAAATAACAGACTACATGGTTGAGCAGTCGGGTGGATTCGAACACGTTGGATTTTAGTGCACTGATTTGCATAACTAGTTCACAAGAACATGCAATGTCGGCATAAACTTGATTGATTCAGATACTTTGATTGCACACTTCATGACAAAGGGGGAGTTGGACCCCGACACTGTTTTCAGGTACACCTTAGATGCTGACACGAGTCTATACAATATTTTTTGGTATGAGTCATTCGGACGTTTCGATTACAGTATATTCGGTGACATAGGGGGCATTCGACGCAATGTACAAAACTAACACGTACGGAAAACCTTTGGACATTTTAGTTGGTGTCAACAATCACTATCGGACCGTCATATTTGGTATGGCTTTGATTGGTGATGAAACAATGGAAACATACACATGGTTGCTTAAAACTTTTTTGGCCGCAATGAATAATAAGCAACTAGTATTCGTCATTACCGATGGAGACAAAGCAATGCGAAAGGTTATTTCAATTGTTTTTCCTAGCTCTAACCATCGGTTATACACTTGGCATTTAGAGAGAAATGCTATGGCAAATTTGTACGACATGCAAATGGTTAGGGCATTCACAACTCTTATGCTTGGCGAATACACCGCGTCAGAGTTTGATAGCAGGTGAAAACGTATGGTCGAAGAATTTGATGCTCATAGTAATGCGTGGCTGAAAACGATGCATGAAACTATAGACCTTTGGGCAGAAGCATTCATGAAAGGAAATTTTTTTGCTAGCATGCGTAGCACACAGAGATGCAAGAGCATGAATGCATTTATTAACAAATACAGTAAGGGTTGACACAAACTATATCAATTCATAATTGCTATCGATAAGGTCGTTTCAAGATTGAGGAACCAAGAGGTCACGGATGATGTTGCATCCAAATACAGCTCCCCAGTCCTAAGTACTCATATCCAGGTAATTGAGAAGCATGCATCAAAAGTTTACATGCGGAAACTTTTTAAGATTGTTAAGGTGCAGATGCTAGAACAGAGAACATGATTGACTGCATGGACTATGGAGATAAGCGTATGTACACCGTCACAAAGTTCATGCATCCTGAAATAAGCTGGTTGGTATCGTACTATTATAACCATGATCACATAAAATGCGCATGCAACCTTTTCGACGCCACCGGCATTCCTCGCAGTCACGCATTCTTCGTTATTAAACAAGAGAAGCTCCGAGCCATTCCCAATTCCCTACTACTAAAAATGTGGAGAAAATATGCAATAATGGGGACAAACTGTCATGATCAAGTGCAAGACAAAACGAATGACATGACATCAACCATTAGGTACGGCGCCTTGGTAGCCCACTGTAGCAAAGTTTTCCTCTATGGCTCAAAGTCAGAACAAGGATATAGGGAGGTGACTGAAGACGTAATGCGTCTAGCTATATGTCTTCAAGAATTGGCAACCATGCATGACCAAACGGAGTTGAGGATGGGGGATAGCCGAGGTAAAAGATGTGTTATACATGATCTGGTGGTTGCCAAAATGAAAGGAGGTGTTTCGGGGCCAAAGAGGCGAAAGAAAGAAAATATGGTTCATGCAAGAAATCGGGGCACACCAAGCGAACTTGTGCAAAACGGTTTAAGGAACCAATTGATCAGTCAGCCGAAATGGAGAGTGAGATTGGCATCCAATATTCAAACACTCTAGATTTCATTCACAAATATGACGAAAATAATTTTGGAAGCCAAGAAAGTAGTGTTGTTGACCTTAGCCCCCCAAAATATGGCTTGAACATGTTGGATTTTAGTAATGGCGACCCACAAATGGCCCCCACGCATATGCAATGGTGGTTTCCAGGTATAGATACATATATAAAAATGACTTCATTATATTTAAGGATGTGCAAGTGGTACTTTGTTTAACCATTCAAAATTTTGATTCAGGATTTTTGACTGCATATTTTGCTCTGGCCATAAAGGGCATAGAGCACCAGGCTTTATACCAGGCGCAATGGCAGGTGCCTGGTCCGTGTACAAAAGATTGGATTTTTGACAGAGATGGTCAGACGTCATACCAGGCGGAATGGCAGGCGCCTGGTCTAGCATTAGAAAAGATTTTGTCTTTTTGACAAATTGTTTTGTATATGGCAAGTTGCGGCAGAACAATGCGGATGGCAACTTAGTCTTAGGATGGGGTGAATCAATGCGGTTCCCTACCCCTCTGTAATGAGCATTGACGGTTTGCATCAATTGACCCAACCTCAGATTGTGGGGTTCAAACATGAGATCCATAGCCATGAAACACCGCTCGAGCTGTGAGTCAAACTACAAGAAAATCCAAGAAATCAAATTGATGAAACTATAATCGGGTCCCTCATATTGAGACAGTAGAATAGAAAAAAAATATATAAAATATAGGGAAACAATTTAAACTAAAGTGGCAGAAAATAATACCCTTGCTAAGGAAAAATCGAATGACTCCATAAACTTGACGACGAATAGCCCGCAATCAAATCCGTTATCTTGAATGGTGCATTTTTTGGGTTTAGGGAGGGAGAATGACTCAAATGAATACCCTTTTTTGTACACTCTTGCTATCTCTTTGGCCAATACGAGATCTAACGCCTTTAACTAAATTACACCAAGATTTTAGTTTCTTAAAAGATAAAAACATAATATAGTTCAAAATGTTTAAATCACAGACCCATACAAAGCAATATCAACACAGTTCCACGCAGACCATACAAAAAAATTTCGTTGAACACGAATAAACTAAATAAGAAAAATGTTGGCATTATACTGTGGCATGAAAAAGGATGCCCTGCACATGTAAGCCTGCTATTGATATTTTATATGATGACATGTCATATANCCCACTTGCTCTTGAGTACTAACTTGAGTATAATCCCAAGTCCATGTAACTCAACATTTGTGTTTTATATTCCCATTGCTGAGATGTGAGCTGTATCAGATATCCTGAGAAAACCATGGTGCTGAAATCAACATATGCACCAATTTTTGAGACTCAAATGAATGAGCTATATTTTGATGGTACCGGAGACAAGTTCCAAAAACAAATGCAAACTTACCATCAAACGAGCTGCACTATTCCACTTATGTCTTTCTTTTGGATTTGGTAAAGAATCTCAAATCTCACAGACTATATCTCTGACGTACACAACTAAAAGAAATCAGTGCCCATTGTTGTCGTTCATGGGAATGTAAATCTACACAATAACATTATTTTGGAAAAAATTGTTAATTTGTAACATATTACAAATCAACTGTATATATATGAGAACAGGGTCTGTATACTTATGGATGGATAGAATCTCAAAGGAAAATTTTGTTTCAACTTTTGCCAGCAATGGAACACATTATTAAATTTATCAATTGCATCTAACTTTTTCATAGTAGTCAAGCTTCCCACAAAATTTGGCGATGAATTTCCATGTGTTTGCAAACACTATAATGTCATTGGTTGTGTTTGCACGATCAAGTACCTTTTGCTGCACAAGTAGAAGTAGCACTATAACATTACATGAGAGTAGCCTTGTCAAAAAATACGACAAAGGGAGAGTGATATGGAACATGTTGAAAGTTTCACGTACCCTGACATTTCAGACTAAAATACGGTTCCTTACTTGAAAAGCCGGCGACAGAAACCACTGCTTTGACTCTAGTGGAAGGTATTTCAACCTTTCAATATATGTGAATGCTTCCACGACTAAGTCAATTACCTAAACAGCCAAGTTTAAATACAACAATAAAAAATATAGTAATTCTGGCAAACGTACCGCATTTATGAAAGAATCATATTTACAACGTATGTAAAGATGGTAGCTTATAGTGGTTTTAAAACATTCACCAGGCGCTAGACGTAGGATATCAGATCTACTAAAATAAAAATGCTGCGTCTGAACAATTATCTCACTGCAACACAAATGCAATGTGAATATTAAGTCAGCACAGAAAAGTGAAAAACCGGTGATATACAAACAATACAAACAGTGAAGTTTAAAAACAGCATTACTTGATGCATCATAACAAATGAAACCATACATGTCATCGAGAGTTTTATCGAATGCGTACTGCAATAGCTTCACGCTTGATTTTGGAAATGAGCTATGCATGCAAAACGGACCAGCGTTGATGATATGACCCTCCCCAATGCCACCCTATGTACAAAAACAGTAAATCAAAAGTGGAAATCAATTTTATCGTTACTTTATGATTATGTTTAAGGAAGTATCCTTTACGGACCTCACTGTGTGCGAGGCGAATGGCGATACTACTCAATTGGCGGCCAAACTGTTCTCCAAAATCAGACGAAGAATCGTTTCGCATAGAATCAGCCGCCTTGGCATTGTTCAACTCCTCATTATCGGTGGATATATCTTGGATTGCCCGAGTTTCATATTGGTATCGTGAAGGAGTGACTTTCATCGGGGAAGGGGAAGCATGGGCCGGCGATGCACGGACTATGCCACTAGCTTCTCCAACATGGGGGTCTCAACGTAATGGTTTCTTGAGCAAACCAATAGACTTCACTAAATTTGCTATGTCGGTTGTCACCCCCATTTTAAGAGTTACAAGCTCATCCTTGACCTCTTTTTTGAAACTAGACAACTCATTCGTCAATATTTCCACATTCTTGGTGAGAACACTGAGTTTATGAAAAGCATCAATCGTAGACTGACTATCAACATAAATCTTAATGGTTACATCAATAGTCGAGACCCAGGAGGACTTGTCTCCTGCCTATTCTACCTCGTCAGCCTGTCAACCAAATCGATAATTACGGTTACAGTACAATAACATGGACATGGCATTTAGAAGTAACTTTACGTACACTAAATATGAATTGGTAAGGAGCTGACCAAATTTTCATATTGAGATCGCAAAGCATAAACTACCGGTATGTTTTGGGAAACTATATGTTTTCCCACCCATGCAACGTCCATATAAAACAGCTACCAAAACAAGAAAAAATGTTGACACAAAGTAATTAAGTAAATTACAAGTTAAAGGACTTCAAAAAAATAAAGATTGATGTTTTCGGATTTACCTGAAGCACCAGCAAGCATCCACATATGTACTGTGACTTGGAATTCCTGTTATTCTGGATGCCCTCACATAGACGGTTTGAAGTCCATGTTGCCCATTTTTTCCCTCTTATCAAATTTGCACTCTAGACTCAGCTAAGGTCCTTGCTGGGTATGTACACAGAAGACGTGGGACTCAATATCGTCCCCATCAAGAACATAATGAAGATAACTATGAAGTCATCCCTAGTCTCCTCTTTCTTGGCCAATATCTGGTGCAGTGCGGCGATAAGGATAGGTCCTTTGCCCAAAGTGTATTTGACCCTCAGCTTGTCCAACGCAGCCGTGTCATGGGAAGCATTGACCGCTCTTCCATTGTCTGGCAGCCTTATCAACCTCTCAACATCTGTTGGACTGACAATGTAGCCTGTCCCATGTACGTCTAAGGTGTGGCTGAAATGATTGAAATGGTCCACCAACCACAGCACCAAGGATCTATCCACCGGGGCTAATCTACGCCTAATTAGGCATCCAAACCCTAAGTCTTCAACAACATTCTTCTCATCCTCTATGAAACCATGAGCCACAGACCACATGCGTTCAGGGACGCATCACGTGTAAAACGTCCGGATGTCCTCGATTTCACTGCAATAATGCGTCTTCTCCTTACTGTCGAGGTCTTTCTGTTTTCTACCCAACTCCTTAATAGCCTGCAAATATTTTTCAAAATCAGCGTCAAATATGCATTTTTTTAATAAAAGTAATACAAATACGAAAGTGAAAATCAAACTTAGCTGTTTAGTTGGCCGCTGTCTATTGTGCTTCATTTTTTTGCGTTCGCTTGTTCTGCAAAAAACAAGGATAAAGAGCTTTGCTTTGCCATTTTAAGGAATGCATTAGTAATTTCACCGTACTTTTACATCAAAGCCATTATATTTACAAATAATTAAACCAGTCGTTAATTTTTTGTTTTCGATTCCCTTTACTGTTGGATGGGTGTGTCTCCGACGAGCGTGGCTCATACGGCCTGCCCTTGAATGGCCCTACCTCGAACGGGCGTGGCTCGGACGGGCCTCCCAATACGTGTTTTTTTTTAAGACTGCATTGTGCAACAAGATACAATGTTACTAAATTTACACGCAGCTAATTATTCACGTAAGTGAATATCGTAAATACAAAGTATATTTATTAACTGAGATAGCCAGGGAAAACATACCTTGATGCTTAGCGAACAGAATACATTTTCGTGTAGGCCCTTTTGATCTTAAAACGCAAACCCAAATTCTCGCTAGATGCCTAAAGCAAATACACTGGCATACCAATAAACAAAATAATGAGCTAAATTAATACATCACTAAACCCTACTAATATATTGAAATGGTGTTTTTGAATTTTGTAGAATATGATTCATTTCAACCATATTCTACTACAAATTAACTTTGAGCCTAACAATATTCCATACACTGTTGTTTAAAGAAACCCTAACGAAAAAACTCTAATAACCTTGAAAATGAAACCTTCAAAAACTAGACAAAATATTAATAGTAAAAGTTCAATATTTACTTACGCTTGGCAGATTCAGTGCACAAACAGATCACGACGTAAACAAAATATATATAAAATCAGTGCACATACTTAATAAAACAGCAGGATTTGCATAAACTATGTTATAATTTCAAATAATACTGGCAAAGCAATTGTAAACAGACTGGTCGTGGTCGGGGGAGAACAACAGCCCTGGACAATGGCCCACAAATTTACAGAAAAGCTGGCATGAGGAAGAAAACGGGGCAGAGGGAGGAAGCCGACGTGGTCGGTCTAGAAGAACGGGGTTGAGGGAGGGATGGCGCGTTGGGGGAGAAGTCGGGGGAGAGGCTGAATATTGTGAAATGGCATTGATGAATTTTTGATTTCTGATTTTATGGCAAAATATTGTGAGGGTATAATTGAGAAACATAAAAATGGGGGCTAAATTCGTAATTGCAAATTTTTTTTTTCTTTTTCAAAATGTTTGACCGGACAATTTCATTTCCCGTTGCTCCTAACAGGGGGTTCATGCTGGAGACCCCTGTTAGATTTTACTTGAGAAAAATCCTATATTAGAAGGTCTATAATGTATGTATTAAATACTTTTTTATTAAATTAAAAGAAAATCTTTATTTTTTATTTTTTTTTGGTGAAGAAAGAAAATATTTATTGATATACTATAAAAGAGTAAAATTTTTTTTTTTGGCTAAAATAAAAGAGTAAAATTTAAAACACAAAAGGACTGTAAGATATATTTTTTTTTGGTGAATAGGACTGTAAGATATATTGAGGGAGTTATATCGGTCAAATTAAATAGGACAAATTTAAGTGATATTATATTGATTTTATGGTGGACGAGAAATTTAAATCATAATGGAAGCAAAAATAAATAAATAAATGGAAGGAAGTTTGGGCATGTATCTATTTTTCTTATCAACGAAAAAATCTGGCACGTACGGCGCATACACATTTACAATCAAATCATTAAATCGTGACGAAAGGAGAAAATAAAATATAAATAATAAAAATGGTTGAAATGACAATATTATCCTCCACTCAGCAAGTTGCGCCGTTTGGTGACAAAACCAGTGCGACAAAAATTTGGGCATCGAAGGAGATGACTGGATGTAGGAATAGCAATTTAGCTCATGCCTCTATAATTCTATTTAAAAGTCGATTGGTTAATTAATTTATTAATATCAATATAATTATATAATAATCATAATTATAGATAAATTATTAATAAATTAATTTGTTTAATTTAAATCGATATAAATTAATAAGAATAAGTTAAACTAATTAATAAAAATTTAAAATAATAAATATAAATAATAGTATTTTATTAAAATAAATTAAACATATTTTACTTAACACAAATGATAATTAAATAAAAAATAAATAAATACCAGTTAAAATGGACATTTTTTATACAATTATAAAACTACAGTACAATTTAATTTTACTGTAAAATTTTAAAAAATATTATTGTATTATAAATAAATATTAATTTTTTATTAATATTATAATATTTATCTATAATAAAATAATATTTTATAATTAAATTTTAAAAAATTATAGGGTAGTTTTCGGCTCAACCCTATTTGGATAGGACTTGATGGTAAGGCCTGGCCACAGCTCACCGTTGAATGTAGCCATGGGCACCACACCTGATGCCATACCCTGTCAGTAGTATTACCTTCGTATCCGTCATATGTAAGCTGGGGAGCCCCACGGAGAGAATAGCTAGCCGTTCATTTGCACCGTGGCAAACACGTGAAATTTGAGTAAAACAGAGGGCTGTTTGGGATCCGATTTGGAACCGAGGAAAAATCCTCGCTTTCCTTTTCAAGTATTAGGAAATGCCTGTGGTTTTTGGGAAGGAGCGGGGAAGGTGTTCACAGGGTGAGAGTGAGTCTGAGCCGTCGAAACTCTATCATGCATAGAATCGGACGGTTTGGATGGGTCCCAATTCACGAGAGTAGTGGTTGGGGCCTACCTTCCGTTGGAATGTCAAACCTATACCACCTACTTGGGGAGAAGAGAAAATGAATCTTCATTTTGTAAGTTCTGTTTGGCATTCTTCATTTCATTTCATTAGAAAAATCGCTTTTTATAAATATTATAAATAATAATTTTTTCCCAAATTTGCATTCTATCCTGTGAGTTTATTTTCGAGGAATTATTTGTGTAAAATTATAATAATAGTAATAATCCTAAATGGATTACAAAGTCATCCAGCACTGATTAGGCATTTTAATTAATTTAATATTTTGATGGAGTTAGGATTTTTTTTTTTTTCCTACAATGGAGTTAAGAATCCTTGAAAACTAATTTTTAAAAGAAGACAATAATTAAATTTGCCTTTTTCTTTTTGCGGTAAATCAATAGTTAAATTTGCTTTTTTTTTTTTTATTATGAATAGTAGTTAAATTTGCTATATCATATAGAAAGCTGCAAAAAAAATGCCTTTATTTTTGGTTTTCAAAACACACAGCCAAACATGTCAGTGGAGAAATCGAACTGTTGAAAAACCACGTGCATCAGTCACAGATTATTATAGGATCTATTCGCTTGATCAAAAAAGAATAGACGGTTGAGATCTTATCCGTACTTCCCATCTTCTCTTTCTATAAAATAAATTTTGCTCCGCCGTATTCCTTCCATTGCCAGCAAAGACTGAGACCTCAGAAAACCTCTAAGGTCTATCTCGCTAAAAACTTCACAATACTTTCACAGGGTTTAACAGCAAACGATCAGATCCAATCTTTTAGAATCAGGAAAATAAAAATAAAAAGAAAAAATGCTTCTAAGAAGCTCTTCAACGCCGATACTCGATTCATGGCTTCCCCACGCCAAGGACTTGTCCCCAGAACCCGAAATCGTCCATCAGATTCCCAAAACTCGCTCCATTTCACTCTCCGCTTCCTCTTTGTCCTTATCGCCCATCAGCGATTCGTCCAAGAAGATGACTCGGGCTCTATCCGAGACTGATCTCCAGGACCTCTCGGCGGTGCCCAAGGCGAAGCCTCCTCTCAACAAAATGCTTAATGGGATTTCAGTGGAAGAGGAAGAGGAAGAGGAAGAAATGGAATTCGGTTATCCGGCGAGAACGGTGTCGTTGGATGGTGGTTTGGGGTTGTTATTGAACTCTGTATTGGACGAGGGCTGGGAGGTCGGTGCGCGGGATTGTAGATTGCTTAGTGTTGGGGGAGGAATTGGCGGCGGCGGTGGGAGGATCTGCGGCGGTGCCGGTGGGAGTGGTGGATCGGACGGTGGAGATGATGGGAGCGCTGAGTTTTGGGATTCTAATAGTGGGAATGGTAGCACTGATTTGTATTATCAGAAAATGATCAAGGCCAATCCTGGAAACCCGCTTCTTCTAAGCAATTACGCCAGGTTCTTGAAAGATGTAAGCGCTTTTAGTCCATTGAAATTTTGTAATTTTTTATTCAGCAAGCTAACAGGTGTTTGAATCTTTTATCTCTAACTTTGTATCAATTTCGGAACGAGAACAGGTACGTGGAGACTTTGTAAAAGCGGAAGAGTACTGTGGGAGAGCAATTTTGGCCAATCCAAATGATGGAAATGTTCTGTCAATGTATGCGGATTTGATTTGGAAGAGTCACAAGGATGCTTCAGCAGCCGAGAATTACTTTGATCAGGCTGTAAAGGCTGCCCCAGATGATTGGTATGGATCTTTCTCGTTTTATCAGTGAATTTGGGTACCCACTAAAATCTTTTTCTTTGTTGGAAGGTCTTATTGTCTCAATTTGATTCAGTAGCAAACTGGTTTAGAGGTTGATGTTAATTTGATTCAGTTGAAAAGGGATTCTTTGAATTAATAGAGTTTTGTGTTTTGAATGGTGCAGTTATGTTTTAGCATCTTATGCTCGGTTTCTTTGGGATGCTGAGGAAGAAGAAGAAGAAGAAGAAGAACAACAACAACAAGAAGTGAGAGAAGAAATCAACACAATATCAAAACCTAGTTTCTTCCATGGAATTCCTCCAAGACCTCCTCCATTAGCTGCTGCTTCTTGAGCTCTCTCCCTCCGCTATTTTCCTTTTGTGTGTAGTATAGTTTAGATATGACATCCCTGACCTTTGTTTATATCTCCACCTTCTTGGTTCTTTTCTAATAAGTTTTGCGTTCCTGATGAGGTGTCTTTAACTGATAGGCCTTGGTACTACTTGTAAAAATTTTAAGGATGGTAACAAAGAGATTAAATGAGTTTGTTCTTCCAGTCGCTCTTTAATCTTTCATGATTCCTTGATGTAGGTTTTCCCCTGCATCACCAAACCTGTTGGCAAATAATCTCTTCAGTATCTTCAAATATCAATTAGTTTGATTTAATCCTATTAAAGATTAGTTTGTTTTTTATGGTTTCAGCAGATGTTACAGACTGTTGGAAAAATTTAAGGGAAAATATGAGTAGGACTATAGGTTGAAAATCTTAATGCAAGTGAAAGATTATAATAGAAAAAGTAGAAAGCAAATTGGAAATGATAAATTGAGCATCTCATCTCTTTCCCTGATTGCATCAGTGTGGCAATATCTTAGGTATTTCTTTCAAGATTTTTTTGTTCTAATGGTCGAACCTAATTTGTCTTTCTTCAATCCACCTCTTGACTTTTGGACTAATTGAAAATGACGATTGCGATATTTTCCAGTCTATTTATAAAATTTATAATGCTGATATTAATTTATTATCATGCTATTTTAGCAATGATATGCATTTTAAAATAGTGCTAATATCTACGTCTACGTAGTAAAAACACTCTATTTACTATATATATTTAACCATCATGTTTATAGAACATGCAAAAGAAAAGTAAATTTAGAAATTGATGTTAGACAAGAAAAGTAAATTTAGAAATTGATGTTAGACAAGAAAGTCCTAGATCGATTGCTACATGAGAAATACAGAGACAAGCTCCCTGATTGGAATACCAAAATTATCATCATACAGGTTTACCTTGAAAGAATCTAGCATTTCCAAATTCCAGTAAAACGGGAAACTAACCTCATTGACACCAAATGGGTAGACTTAAATGATCCAGAACCAGCCAAAAACAGAACCAGAAACCAACCCTGTTCCCAGGAAAACAACCATTACAATTGCTGACAACTCAGCTTCCGAAACTGGTACCGATTTAGGAACGAGGATCATCACGACGCTTGTCAGGTAGCCGTTGGTCAGTCCAAGCATGAATGTGAGAACAATTATAGGAGTTTCAGTTTTCAGCCATATGGGGCCATGGAGGCAAGCAGTGAAAAGAGGGTAGAAAAGGAGCCTGGCAAGGCAAGCCCAAGTTGCCTTGTTAATACTCTCCAGCACATATATTGCAGTCAAAGACTTACCCACTAAATCTGCAACATTATAGACAGTGATCAGCAATATAGGGTACCAATCTTGGAGAAGCTTGGAATGCAGATTTTCAGCTATAAATCCTGGGAAAATTGAGAGTGTCACTGTATAGATTGCGAAGATCCCAAAAGCCGGCCACTTGATCTTTCTTGCCACACCCCAAATTTGTGGTCTCGAACACGAAGGGTAATCTTGGAGAAGTGTGCAATGGTGCTGCATGACTGGTAATTTGTACAGCAAATTGCAACAGAGTATGCAGCATAGCATGACAATGGAGCTGACCATGAAATATAAGTGGGCGCTTGTACGAAGACCCTTCGGTGTCGGTGGAAGCACTGCCTTTGTTAAAATTCTCAATGAGGAAACTAGAACGCCTGTGAAAAGCAGTAGAGTTTTGTCAGCGTAAAAGAGAGCATATTACCTTGGTGATGTACAAAAATAATATTGGAACTAAGTTACAAATTTCAGAATCAATAAGGAATTTCCGGCTTTTATATTACTTATTGATGTTCTGGTGGAGGAAGGATTGATTGCAAATTAAAAAAAAAAATTCATAATGTACCAATCAAAACATGCCTCCACACCAGTAGGAATCACTAGAACAGTAATATTTTTACTCCAAAGTCCTTAGCCTTTTCACTTTCACATTACTAAATAAGGAAGGCAGTTGATCTCTTTTTATGTTTTTCAACTTAGAAAATTGCCTCTTAAATTCCAGTTTCAGTAAATTTATTTTTGGAAAACAGTTTCTTCTAGCACTGTATTTGTTGAATGAGGAAAGCAAGACAGAGTAAAAAAAAAAAAAAAGGTATGTGAATGTACAAAAATTACCTGAGGAAGCAGTTCCTGCAAAAACTGCTTGCATGTACTCTTTTGGAAGCCTGCCAGCGAATCTCATCAAGCTTCCTCCCACCAAGCCATCGGCTAAACCGCAGATTACAACCGAAACGACTGTCACAGCATAGTTTCCACTGTCTCTGTCATTTGACTCACTGCTCCACCACACCCAATCCATTACAGGAGACACCATCAAAGACAGAACAAACATAGAAAATCCCAGATTCATTGTCAGCCTAGAACTCATCTTCCCACACCAGCTGCCTCCATTCCAAGTCATGAAGATCATCACCACCAAAACTAGCAGAGAAGAAGCCATGTATGCAACAGAGAAAACCTTCTCAACATGTTTGTTGGGATAGAGAGAGCCAAAATAATCAACAGCTGTGATCAAAGCATTCCATGGAAGCAAATTCCCAGCACCCAGCAAGAAATGGATAATGTAAGCAATCCTATATGTGTCTCTTCTTGCAAGTTCAGGTTGATCATCTCCAGGGCTTTTAACACCTCCCATTTTCTGCATTCTTAACTTGTTTTGTATCTCTCTTCTTATACTACTTCTGTTTGTAACTTCAAGAACACACATTCACACACACACATACATATATATACACGCATATCATTTAAGCGGCAACTCTCAAATGGGAAATGGTTTTTGATAAGAGAGGCATGTTTCAAGCTGAAGCTAAAACTCAGCCCGGCTCGCTGAGGCTAGGCTTGAACCTTAAAAGAACTAAATTGTTTGCTAGAAGATCAGCAGCTTGAGTTGGTCAGGTAGCACTAAACGGATCTAATTTGAAAATAATCAATTTAATTTTAATAATCAGTTTTTTTGTTTTTATTTAAATTGAATCGATTTATATGTCAAATACAATTAATATTAAATTTGAATCAATTTAGAATTTGAATTTTTATTTAATATTTGAGTTTTTAAAAATATTTAATCCTTTTGAATTTAATATTTTAAGCATTTTAATTTTTAATTTTTGAGTTTTTTTTGGTTTAATTTTGTTTGGGTTTAATTTTTTCCTGAATAAAAAATTATTTTTCAAATGTTTTTTAAAATCCAATACATAAAAATATAGATAATTATTAAATATAATAAAATTACTATAATTTTTCTAAAAAAACAGTATACACTAAAATATATTATATGTATTTTATTATATTATTTTATATTTAAAATATATATATTTTTCAAAATAAAAATATTAATATAACTTTTTTAATATGTATAATGTAATTTAATTAATTTGGTCGGATTAAAATTTTTTAAATACTAGCAACTGATTCGAGTCGAACCAAACTGATAGTTAAGTTTTTTTTTTTTTTTTCTGGAAACTGAAAGTTAAGTTTTAAAAATAATACTGATCCAGTTTAATAAAATCAAAATAATAAATGTAAACAAATTTAATTAGATTAAAGAATCGATTTTATGAATTAGTCGGTTTATTTAAACACTCTTAATTATGAAAAAACAAAAGTGGCTCTAGAGCCAGGTGTGACAGAGTTGACGGCTCCACTTGCTTAGTTCGGATTTGATTGATGGTTTGGATCTCACCCATATTGCTCATTAATAATTTAATATTAGAAAGATTTGTGCTGAGTGGAGACAAAAATGGATGGGCCTTATTAGAAGAGGGTGCTCTTTATTTTTGGTTTTTTTCTTCTACACATGGGCAAGCTGTCCAATCTTCAGTTTAGCTTCAAAATTTACCATTGAAAAAAAAAAAGTATGATTTGAAGTAAAGAAACTAGTAGAAATCTCGCATCCTATGCCTTTAAAACTTCACAAGTTGACAAAAATGGCCTACTCTTTTGAGGGCGAGACAAAGAGGGAGGGAATAAATTTATTCTTGGCAGTGCAAGTAAATTTTTAACCAAAGTCTTTTTGTGTTTGAGAATTCAAAAAGGTTCTAATAAGTCTAGCCTAGACCAACCATAGCAAGTCATCGATCATTAAAGCTAACCCTTGAAAGAAGATGCAATGGAGACGAAGAAGAACCCCTCAAAAAGGGCAAAATAAAAATAAAATAAAAATGGCTCCTGTCAAAACTGAAATGTATGTGAAATGAAATAAAGAAGATGGGATTTTTCTCTAGCCCTGTCTAAGTGGTCAGTCAGTTTAATAGCCATCGTTCGCGTGTTTGGAACTTGATTCTGTACTTGTTCTTGTCAGGGAATTTTACTTTTGAGAAAAAAAAGTTAAAATTAAAAACTACCAACTTTAAATTGCTTTACATGTCATTGCAACCATGAATAATTGCCACGCTAATTCATCCTTTTGCTTCCATTCCAGTAGTGGTGCTGCTAAAATTCATAGCTTTCAACTTTCAAGAAGATGAATATTTGTAGTTTAAGATTCTTCTTTTCTTTGTTGCCTAAAAAGGAAACCAGTTTAAGATCTTGTGCTGATTCTTTGTGTGGAATTTGATATATGTGTATTGAGGATATAAGAGTTCAACTCAGTCAGCTCAGTCTAAAGACTCTTTTACTCAGCTTCTGTTATTTTTCACGTGTTGCATCACGTGTTTTCATTGTATGGTTAGTTGTTTTAATTAGTTGTTAGAAGTTAGTTAAGTATGCACAGCTATATCATTCTTATTGGTGCACTCTCTTTGCATCTCTGGGTATATAAGCTGTTTGTAAACAGCTATCAGATTA
Organism: Ochetophila trinervis; assembly: GCA_003254975.1. Taxonomy (NCBI): domain Eukaryota; kingdom Viridiplantae; phylum Streptophyta; class Magnoliopsida; order Rosales; family Rhamnaceae; genus Ochetophila; species Ochetophila trinervis. The sequence continues at coordinate 7,490 of QANX01004277.1, read as the reverse complement.
ACTTTACATTGTAATAGTTTTCTTTTTCTTTAATACGATTTCAAGCTTTCTTTTTATTTTCTCTCTGTTATTTATTTTTCTTCCAGTTCTGTAACCCTAGACTAAGTTCAATCTGTGTTTGTTCTCTTGGTATCAAAGCAAATCCATAGCGGATTCAAGTCAAAGCTCGATCCTTATGGTTTCACCCTTCTCAAATTCAGTCATTAATCTCGATGACTCGAATTTTTTCGTTTGGAAATCGCAAATCGTTCCAGTCATCAAAGGTCACAAGTTCATCAAATTCTTACAATTCTCTTCGTTTGATGAATTCTCAAACAGTCAATCGAGTAAATCAACAGCAGAAACAACTGAAAATAGTTCAAGTAGAGATCAAAACCGAGAAGACTGGGAGATTCAAGATCAGTTCCTTGTCAGCTGGTTATAAGGGACTATTGTGAAAGAAGTGATTGGTCACTTTGTTGACAAAGACACTACTACACATGATCTGTGGACAGCAATCATAAATAGGTATGCTGCTCCCTCACCTAGCAGGATTCTTCATTATCGTCGATTGCTTCAAACGACTAAGAAATATGGTCTCTTAGTCGATGCCTATCTCTTAAAGATGAAAGATCTTGCTGGTAAACTTACAGCAGCAGGAGATCATGTTTCTGAACAAGATCTGATCATGTATGTATTAGGAGGACTTGGTTCGGATTTCCAAATCTATATCCACTCTTCTTGAAATCAGACCAGAGCAATATAGCTTTGATGAGGTTCAATTTCACTTAATGTAGTTCGAGGCTAAACTGAATGAGGAAAATTCAGCCATTGATCTTGAAGTAGCTCAGAAAACGGCACATCTAGTGTCCGAAACAACTACATCCTCGAACTCACTTTCGTTACCTCCAGCTATAGGTAATACAAGACAATTCTCTACTTCATCAATTCCTACATATGATCAACAAAATGCTATAATGCCTAATCAAGCTCCTGGTAATCAGTTTGTGGTTAATTCACATGATCTTTCAAGTGGTATATATACCAATTCATATGATCCTCTTTTGCATACTGGACATAATAATGCCATACATGGTCAGATATTCAATGCTGTACAACAATATTTAGGCAGAAATCTGGGTATTTTTTCAAGAGGCAGAGGTCGTGGTTTCTTTGGTAGATCTGAAGGAAGATCATCAAAACCAACCTGTCAGCTTTGTGGTATGTATGGACACGCTGTAGCTACATGTTTTCATCAGTTTGATGCAAATTTTATGGGCAAACCAATGAATTCATATATGAGAGGTCCTAGTTCAACAGATAATACACTAATTTCTGCCAATACATCTTTTAAACCACAACTTTATACACCACCCTCTGTTTCTTCCCATCATATGAACTCTCAACAGCCACACTTTAATTCTCCTTATCACGTGTCAAGTCATTCCCAACCTGGCATGCCTATACCAAATTTCCCATCTCCTGCTTCACATTTTCCTATGTAGCAAGCTACCTCACCTGACGGTTCTCAATCAAATTTTTCACCATAACCAAGGTTTCCTATGCCCAAAACACCTTACAAATTTCAAGGAAACTTGGTATATGCTTCACCTGAGACATCATCTTCTCCTGTAGTAGTAATGTCAGAAAAATTTGCTGGGAATTGTCAACGGGCTTCTCCACACACATTAACTAATACTGCTTGGTATTTGGATAGTGGGGCTATTGATCATGTGGTCAATGATGGTGATTCTTTGCTTCAACATATTGACTACAAGAATTAAACAAGTTAATGGTTGGCAATGGTCAAAACTTGGACATCACACAAGTTGGTAACACTTCTATACCTACTTGTCAATTTGATATTAAATTGTTAAATGTGCTTGTTCTTCCACATATAGCAAAGAACTTAATAAGTGTGTCAAGGTTGACCAAAGATAATAATTTGATCATTGAATTTACTGCTGCATGTTGTGTGTTAAAGGATTCTCAAAGGAGACCCCTTCTCAAAGGAACCATTGAAAGAGGGTTGTACAAACTTTTCATTCCTCATTCCACTGCCACGGGTACTTCATCAAATATTTGTCTTCAAGCCTCTCCTGTCTCACCTGCTATAACCAGTTCAGCTTTGAATTCAAAAGCCTCAGTTTCTTCTGCTTGTATTCCCGAATGTACAAATAAGATGTTATCTTTTGATAACAAGTCTATGTCTTCTACTTGTGTTTCGTTAAACAATTCTTGTATTTCATCCTCATCTTCATGTATTCCTAAGTTTTCTTTCAATTCTTGTAATGACTTTACTGTGTCAAATCAATGTAAAACCTCAATAAATGATTTCCATTGTAAATCTTCTAATCCAATTTCTTCTTCTCCAAGTTTGTTGTTTGCTTTTCAATTGTCTAAAAATCTTACTAGTTTACATACTCTACATCAAAGACACATCCTTCAGCTTCTACATTTAGCCAACTTCTAAAATTACAAGACTTTCAAACTTCAACATCTTCAAATTCCTTTTTCTGTGAAGCTTGTCAATATGGTAAACAACATCTCATTTCTTTTCTTTCTTCCTCAACCCGAGCACTAGAACCTTTATCTTTAATTCACACTGATTTATGGGGACCTAGCCCCATGTCTTCCAAATATGGCTTTAGGTACTATATTCAGTTTTTGGATGATTACTCACGTTTTGTGTGGATTTATCCCATGAAACTTAAATCTGAAGCTTTGACAATTTTTGTCAAATTTCAAGCTATGGTTGAAAGAAATTTTGACAAGAAGATTAAAACTATCCAATCTGATTGGGGAGGAGAGTTCAGGTCTTTCTTACCTTATCTTACCAAACAAGGTATTCAATTTCGACATCCTTGTCCTTATCTTCATGCTCAAAATGGAAGGGTAGAGAGAAAACATAGACACATTGTTGAAGTGGGATTAAATTTACTTGCACAAGCTAAAATGCCATTGGTTTTCTGGTGGGATGCCTTCAAGTGTGCCACTTACTTGATCAATAGAACTCCTACTCAAGCTCTTCAGTTTCAAATACCCTATCAAATTTTGTTCAATCAAAAACCTGACTATGGTTTCCTTAGAGTCTTTGGATGTTCTTGTTATTCTTTCCTTCGTCCTTACAATCTTCACAAAACAGACTTTCATACTCAAAAATGTCTCTTTCTTGGCTATAGTGCTGATCACAAAGGTTATCAATGTCTTCATCCTAGTGGAAGGATTTACATATCAAAAAGTTTTACCTTTAATGAGCTTGAGTTTCCTTTTGAAACTGATTCCACCTTTATCTCTCTATACTCTACCAATCAACCATCATTATCCTCGCAAGAGAAAATATCTACTAGTCCTCTACTTATTTCTCACCGAAACACTCATGGCTTACCTAACAACTCTTCTGAAACACATTCTCCAGCACATAATGTGACGACCCGGATCTAAAAAGCTAGAGTAAGTGTGGGCGGGTGCAGAGGGCACTGGCAGGCTACCTTACTGGCATAGCCAGAATAAGTGTGGGCGGGTGCGAGGCACTGGCAGGCTACCTTACTGGCAGAGATCGGTGTCCAATCCCACATCGCCCGGGTGTGGAAAGGGGGTCATGTGGTAATGGTTCAAATGTAAAGTGAGCACTCTCTTAACAACTAAGGATTTTTCAGAGCGTTTGGCTTCAGAGTTGGAAGAACTCTGGGGTTAAGCGTGCTCCAATGGGAGCATTCCTGTGGGTGACCCCCTGGGAAGTCTGACCAAAAACTCAATACCATTTGAAGTACGGTGGCTAAATTGGAGAAAATATTGGTTGGAGAGAGAGTGTACCGTTACAAATGGTATCAGAGCCTGTACCCGGCCGGAAATGTGCCAGCGAGGACGCTGGGCTCCAAAGGGGGGTGGATTGTGACGACCTGGATCTAAAAAGCTAGAGTAAGTGTGGGCGGGTGCAAAGGGCACTGGCATGCTACCTTACTGGCAGAGATCGGTGTCCAATCCCACATCGCCTGGGTGTGGAAAGGGGGTCATGTGGTAATGGTTCAAATGTAAAGTGAGCACTCTCTTAACAACCAAGGCCTTTTCAGAGCGTTTGGCTTCAGAGTTGGAAGAACTCTGGGGTTAAGCGTGCTCCAGTGGGAGCATTCCTGTGGGTGACCCCCTGGGAAGTCTGATCAAAAACTCCATACGGTCTGAAGTGCGATGGCTAAATTGGAGACAATATTGGTTGGAGAGAGAGTGTACCGTTACTCATAATGTCTCTAGTTCACCAATTTTTCAGAATTCTTCATTATCTGATTCTCCTACATCTTTGTCTCATGGCTCATTAAATCAGCTTCTTCATCTCATACTTCCATTCCTTCTAATGTTACATCCATTCTTAATNGGGGTCATGTGGTAATGGTTCAAATGTAAAGTGAGCACTCTCTTAACAACCAAGGCCTTTTCAGAGCGTTTGGCTTCAGAGTTGGAAGAACTCTGGGGTTAAGCGTGCTCCAGTGGGAGCATTCCTGTGGGTGACCCCCTGGGAAGTCTGACCAAAAACTCCATACGGTTTGAAGTGCGGTGGCTAAATTGGAGACAATATTGGTTGGAGAGAGAGTGTACCGTTACTCATAATGTCTCTAGTTCACTAATTTTTCAGAATTCTTCATTATCTGATTCTCCTACATCTTTGTCTCATGGCTCATTAAATCATCATAATTCAGCTTCTTCATCTCATACTTCCATTCCTTCTAATGTTACATCCATTCTCAATCAACCCTCCCATCCAATGATTACAAGAGCCAAAGCTGGCATTTTTAAACCAAAAAGTCTTGTTGTCACAACAAAATATCCTCTGCCATCATCTTCTTTTTCTCCCATTTCTGAACCTACTTCAGTTAACCAAGCCTTAAGTAATCCTCAGTGGAAAGAGGCAATGGAAAAAGAATATGCAGCCCTTTTTCATAACAAAACTTGGACCTTGGTTCCATATACCTCGGGTATGTCTATTGTTGGAAACAAATGGGTTTATAAAACCAAATATAAGGCTGATGGGTCTGTGGAACGATTGGAGGCTCGTTTAGTAGCCAAAGGCTTTCATCAAACGGCTGGTATTGATTATACCGAGACATTTAGTCCGGTTGTGAAACCAGCAGCAATAAGACTTGTACTGTCTCTTGCTCTTTCTAATGGTTGAATGATTAGGCAATTTGACTTCAACAATGCCTTCTTAAATGGTGATTTAGTTGAAGATGTTTTTATGACTCGGCCACAAGGTTTTATTGATTCACAAAGACCTTATTATGTGTGCAAGTTGTCAAAGGTGTTATATGGCTTAAAACAAGCACCTCAAGCTTGGTTTGAGAAACTCAAACAGATTTTAGTTGGTTTTGGTTCTCAAAACTCTCAAACTGATACATCTCTTTTTAGCTTGAAGTCATCAGAGGCTTATGTTTTGCTTCTAGTTTATGTGGATGACATCCTAATAACAGGAAACAATTCTAAGTATATTGAGACCTTGATTCAAAAGTTCAATTCTATATTTTCTCTCAAAGATCTTGGAGAGCTTCATTATTTCTTGGGAGTTGAAGTTAAGAGAGAAGGTTCAACCATGCTCTTAACTCAAACAAAGTATATCACTGATTTGTTGAGAAAAGTTAAGCTAGAAGGAGCTAAGCCTATTTCTACTCCAATGTGCTCAAGTACAAAATTATTTCAGTATGATGGTGATCCTTATAATGAACCTTCGGTTTACAGAAGTGTGATAGGAGCCTTACAATATTTTGCTATCACACGGCCTGATATCTCTTACACCGTCAACTCTCTAAGTCAGTTTCTTCACTCACCTACTGTTAATCATTGGGAAGCTTGCAAGAGAGTGCTGCGATATCTGAAAGGAACCCTCACTCATAGCCTTAAACTTCAAGCAAACTCTGTTCTTCAAGTTCAAGGGTTTGCTGATTCTGACTGGGCCAGCAGTGTTGATGATCGAAAATCTGTTAGTGGCTATTGTGTTTATTTTGGAACCAATCTGATTTCATGGAGTTCTAAAAAGCAACATGTGGTTGCTAGACCCACAACTGAGGCAGAATATAGAGCATTGGCTCATATAACTGCTGAAATCTACTGGCTACAAAATCTTACTCAAGAGCTTTGTTTTGATCTAGCTTGTCCAATAGTGTGGAGTGACAACACCGGTGCAGCAGCTCTGGCAGCCAATCCTATGCTACATAAATGTAGATATATTCACCAAACCATTGGGTACTGAACGGTTTATTTACTTGAGGAAGAAGCTACACATAGAAGCTCCTGTAAAACAATGTGATTACTGACTTCTACAACAAACAGACAATTCTTTGAGAAAGAAAAGGAGTTTCTTTTGAGGGGGCATATTGAGGATATAAGAGTTCAACTCAGTCAGCTCAGTCTAAAGACTCTTTTAATCAGCTTTTGTTATTTTTCACATGTTGCATCACGTGTTTTCATTGTATGGTTAGTTGTTTTGATTAGTTGTTAGAAGTTAGTTAAGTATGCACAGCTGTATCATTCTTATTGGTGCACTCTCTTTGCATCTCTGGGTATATAAGCTGTTTGTTAACAGCTATCAGATTAACTCTTATATCCTCAATAATGTAGTAGTATAAATTAGTTTTTGCTGTTCTGGTTTGTAGTTTAGATTAGAGAATTATTGGTTTACTCTTTGTCCCTGTTCCTGACTGTTACCAATTTGTTGTCTTTTTTTTTTTCTTTTTGTTGAGTAAATTGCTTGTTCGAAAAAGACTATTGGCCTATTTGCTATGTTTATTCAGGTTCTTAGAAACTCAATATATAAAAGGAGAGAAAGAGTTTGATGGCTACAAGACATAACCTAACAAAGTGAGACATAAAATTGAAGATAGCAAGCCAGCCTTGCACACACCAAAAAATATCTGCAATATATGCACCAGATATTTTCTTATTTATGTACATGCTTTGTAAATTAAGAAAAGCTAGCAATTTAGAAAATAATGGAACTCACTACGCCAAAAACCCTAATAGGCGACGTAAAAATAGCGTCGCTAGTTGTAAACGGCGACGTAAATTCATGTGTCGCGGAAAGGAGAGTCGCCGAAAGTACAAAAAAATTTGCGACGTCCAAATTGCGTCGCCGTAAAATAGAATTAAGGCGACGCAAAGCGTCGCTGAAAACCGTTATACATTCGCGACGCTAGTGTCGCAGTATCCTCATCAAATCGGCGACACAAGTGTCTCCGTTTCTCATTGTTTACGCGCACTTTTGGCCTACAATCGGAGACGCGGGCGTCGCCTATTTTCCTACAATCGGAGACGCTAGTGTCGCCTTTTCTCCTACATTCGGAGACGCTAGTGTCGCCTCTTCTCCTACAATCGGAGACGCTAGTGTCGCATCTTCTCCTACAATTAGAGACGCATGCGTCACCTTTTATCGTACAATCGAAGACGCTGGCGTCGCCTTTTCTGCTACAATCGGAGATTATATGCGCACTTTTGTCCTAGAATCGGAGACGCATGTGTCGCCTTTT
>QANX01004276.1:0-43140 GCA_003254975.1 Ochetophila trinervis | reverse complement strand
TCTACAAAAATCTATGATTTAAAAAAAAATTTGCAAAGGTTTCTAAAAATAATAATTGAATACACCCCACTTATACTCTCTGTTAATTAATTTAGCATTTATTTGTAATAATCCATCGTGGAACATCTCAGTACTGTTTATGTTATAATACTCTCTCCAATGTGAAAATGCTTCTGTAGTTATATATTATTTAAATTTAAAATTAATACTTAAAGAGTCAAAAACCGAAAGCTATTGGCTATTCTTCTTCTTGAAGCTCATATGTAAAAGAAAGATCGGACTTAATAAATAAGAGAAAATATTGGAAGTCACATGGAGCTAGATGTACGTACTTATGTAATCAAAGCAAAGTTATTTTGTAATATTATCCCATTAGTACTGTTCCTTAATTTACTCTGAACGCCTATCATGCACTCCATTTGATAATAATTTCCAATGTTAAAAATTGCATTTGTTGTAATATTTAAGTTAAAAATCATAAATTAATTCAATTAGCAGCCAAAAACTGAACGCTAGCTATTGCTTTGCTTTATTATTATTCAAGCTCTGTAGACGCAACATTAACATTGGAATTAGCAAAGTACAGAGCCTATTAGCAAGGTCTATTTGTTCTTTAATTATATTTATTGGCAGGTGAACTGAAGACAGATCATTAATGCCAAACCAATTAAAAAGAACAAAAACTGAACCCAGAAAATTAAACAGTACTAGAAAATAAATGCTTCCATGAGAGCTTATCACTCTTTATGTTATAATATTATCCAACGAAGTCAGGCATGCCAATTAAGCAAACCTCAATTAATTTAATATTGAACTTAAAAATTAAAAGTTAAAGAATAAAAAATTGAAGGCTTATAAATTTTGATGTCCAAGATCCGTAGACATAACAAATTAATTTAGCCTTCCATCAGGCTGGAAAATTTCTTTACATAGAAGACCTTTAATAATCCTTTCTTTAGCAAGCATTTCAAGCCTAATCTCGCTTAAATCCATTTCTAATGTTCCTAAGTAAATAATTATGGAGTTCTTGTAATAACTAATGGTGCGACTTGCCTTAATTTTTCAATTTTGACGAGGCGCCTATTAACAGTAGTTGATTGAGTGTATAGATCAAAAATTAACTTTTTCTATGATAAGTTTTAGTGTTGATCATATTACATTGGTGTAGAGCTTGCCAATATAAGTTTGTAAACTGGCAGCACGTTTAAATTCTGAGCTATAGTTGGAGAGTAATAGTTAAGAGAATTTGAGAGACTTTTCTAGGTCAGTTACCGATCTGACCATTATTAAATAAAAAAAAGCATTCATTTATCTCCACTAAACCATTATTAAATAAAACCAACTAAGAAATTTTTTAATGCTAGAAATTTTATTAAAAATTTCAGCAGCATTTCGTCTGTTTTTGGAACAATCCCCAAATACACAATATTACAATTCCTGCAAGAAAATACATTCATATACATAATCCAATCCAGTACATCATTTCCACATCTAAGTAATTAACTTTAACATTCAAATAAATACGTCATTTATATTTTTCGTAGCTGGACTCAGTTTAAAATCTGAGTTTCCTACATACCCTTATTAATAGGGATCAAACTATCTGTAGTTCTTAAAAACAGTTTTGCATTTAACTACTGAGAATCCGAATATAAAACTTGCATATCAACTTTTATTTGGCAACTAAGAATTATTTAGGAAAATAGATCCAACACATATATGAGCAAATCAATATGTGTGAGGCAAGCAAGCTAACTCATACCATATCTCACTACATGGTTGATTATCTCAACTTTTATGTAAAACTAGTATCGCATCTTACTAGAAAGCAAGGCAAATTAACTCGGCGCTCATGCAAAACCATTATCACAACTTATTGCATGGCATACCAATTTATTCAAAACAAATATGACACTTCTAGTATATTAGCGATTCACAAATCAACAACCATATCCAATATCAACCTCCCTACTTGACGGCACACTCATCGCCCAAGTAGTACATAGTAACATACCATCCATAACATTCATTTGTAACTTAGCATAGCAATGGTAACACTCACAAATCATTTCATTAACAAAACATAATCATAATAATTAATGACATCCAAAATATAGTTAAGTGAGAAATAACAATAATAATAAATAGTTCTAAAATGTCAATTTACAATTTACTAAACCGCGACGCATAAAAATATTCACAGCAGATTTAATGTTTACATCTCATGAGGAAACTTATGTCATAAACATCCACGTGATTAATCATCACAATATTGACAAAATAAATTTTAAACTTCTTCATTAACAATTTAACAATTTAAGATCACAATGAGGGAGTAACCATCATCACGACCCTTTATTCTAAGGCATCGTGGCGGTAGTGGGTAAAGGTAACCATCATCACGATCCTTCACCCCAAGGCATCGTGGCAGTAACGAGTAAGGGGACGATCCTTCGCGCCAAGGCATCGTGGCGGTAAAGGGTGAGGGTAACCATCATCACAATTTTTAATTTCTAAGGCATCGTGGCAGTGTTGGGTGGAAAGTTATTGAATCATTGATGGTACCCAAGCCAATATAAACTTTCTTATATCATAATTTAATTCAGCCTCTAGTTTTTGTGTTCATTCGCCATTTCATTTTTAAACACGTCCTCCACCTCCAAATTCATAATTGCCTTCCCAACAACATATAATTAATCATAACATTGACATATTCTTAATAGAATAGCTTTCCAAAGTATACATAAAAAGAAAGTAAGAATCTCGGTCTTAAACTAAACACAAGTTGTAATTTATTACTACCCAAACAAGCCTACAATTACTATTGAAACCTTAAGTGCCTAACAAAATCCTTTTAGGCACTTTGAGCATATATTCCTTTAAATTGAAATGATCTATCAACTGAGTCAATACAACTCATAGCAGAAGTATAAATAACACTAGAATATCATCAAAGCTCATCACTGCCAAATTACTACTTGGTTCACATTCCAACTTTACCAAAAGTAAACAAACCTAGTAATTTTTTCAATAAGTTCAAACTCGAGATAATCAAGAAGAGTGTCCAAACATATCTTCTCAATTTTCTATAAAACAAAACAACCAAACATAATTCGAACCTCTCAAATCCATAATCATTTAGTATATAAATATATATATATAAAATGAACTACATATAATTTATATATGGATAATTTCCCACAAAGTTACTAGAGATACCTAGTAAAATTCAAATATCCAAATAGCAACCAAATAATTAATATTATCATTTCCAAAACATAAATTTTAAATAAAAAATCCAACAATTTCAATTGATCTAACACCCAAAATATGAATCACTTCGTGATTTCATATACGTACTTAACCTCAATAACCAAATATATATGAATATATAAAATCTATATAAATTATATTTGTAATCCAATTTGTATACCACAAATATACATGTATATATAAATGTATACTCTACCATATACTCAACTTCAACAAGACACACAAATAATGCATAACACATTACCAAATCAACAATTAAATTAAACTACAAGTCAAAATTTATCCACTCCTTAATCAAAATCCACATAATAATTTACTAATGTCAACTAATTCAAACCAAATCAAACTTCACCAATTTATTCACCATATAGTATATCCAAAGCAACCACATTAACTCATTAAAGTAATATAAATCACTTTTTTTTTTTCTTCTCTTGCATATGCACAGCAACCCCAAAACAAAATATAATATCACCTACACTATAACACCATTGATTCAAGTCACCAAACCACTAACAAAAACATTAAATACATATTTATACTACGATCTATATATACCTTCAATGTATGTATATATATATATATAACAATCATAATACATTTCTCATGGATAATTCAAATACATGAGGAATTCAAATCCACTAACCATAATTGCCCTAAACTTACGAATTTCAATATTGAAATTTGCTACTAACAATCATTAGCAACTTAATTTCTTCAAGAATTATCCCAAATATAATGCAATGACATTCAAATGTTCACAAATATCCAAATCTAGCTCAAAATTAAGTAAATTTCAAATACTCAACAATAATATGCAAATTGTATATCAAGATGAAGCTTGAGAAAAGCATAACACAATGGTCAACTCAATTTACCCAATTTTCGCCAGAGGTGGCCGGAAAATGGCCCAAAACTCACGGGCAAAAGGGCTCTCCTCATTCCGCTCAAACCAGGGGAAATTATGCCAAATTGACGATGAAATTGGGTTCCTAGGGTCCAAATTAGAGGGAAAGGAGTTGACCCATTGCCGGGAACTCACTGGAAATCGGCGAACAGAGGCATATATCACTTACCAGATTTTTTGTGTTTTCCGGCTATTTGAGCAGCTCCATGGGCTGTCATCGGCATGGTTGGGTATAGGAGATTGCCGGCTTCAATTCTCAGGTAGTTGCTGCCTAGATCTGGTTGACTATTGGCTGTTATTGGCGGAGGACAAGGAAGAGCAGTGTCTGCGCGCGGAAGAGAGCCATCAGGGGGGTCTGCACGCGAGAAACAAGTGGGGAGAGGCTGCTAAAAGAAGGGGTCACGGCAACCATTTTCTTCGGTGATGGGCTGGCCTGATTTCGCCGGAATTTGGCCATTTCAAGCATGAAGGGCAGTGGCCACACCAATGGGAGAGACGTTGGGCAGAGGAAAGAAAAATGAGAGGGGTCGCATGCGGGGGAGAAGAAGGTAGAAGAAATTTGATTAAATGGAACCCATTGGGAAAAGACCAAGATGCCCCTGAATTTCGTTTGGACAAAACTCTTAGGGTCCGTTTGGTACTCAGGATCGGATATAACTAGCAAGATTGGATCAGATTGGATTTAAGCAGGATTGGATTTCTCAAATCATGTCCTGTGTTTGGTGATACTGTGTTTAGTGCAGTATCGGACTGGACTTGATTATATTTCAATTTAATAATATATTTTATATTTTATAAATTATATTTTAAAATGTAATTTTAATTGTCAATTTAAATAAATATGATATATATAAAATATATTGTAATATATTTCTAATTATAAAACTTGTTGAAACATAATATTATATAATTTAGAAAATATTAAACATAATTTAATACAAATTTGTCATAATTGTTCACAACAATAGAAAGAACTACTAAAATTAAAAAAATAAAATATGAATTAACCTAATACATATGTGCTAGTATACTCATAAATGAAAAATAATCCGACTGGTAAATGGGGTTCTATATCTGCAGGCTTGAACAAGGAAGTTTGGTAGGGATTCGTTAAGTTTTACGTTTGTTATACCAAGGTGTTTCTTTGCCAGCAATTTGTTTATACCAAACTGTAAAAGATGATACAATGATAGATATTCAGTATTCTTTCATCTGTTAAAACCAGTAGTCTCTATTGCCCTATGTTTGGATTTGCAAATTGTAGCAAGCTTGGATTTGCAAATTGTAGCAAGCAAAGTATGAATTTATACATACTTTTTATTACTGTTTTTGTTACTCATTTTGCTTTTCTCTGCGCAATCTGAACCATGGTGATGAGCAAAATAACAACAAATTGTGGGGATTACTATGTGACAAAGACTTCAGAATCCTTGGAAAATAAAAATGAAGGCCTCGAATTGAACCAGAAAGGCTTACAAAAAATCGAAAATGAATCCAATATTTGATGAGTCTGTAAAGTAAACAATAAGTAAAGCAGCCTAGGATGCTAATCATCAGGACTGTGGGCTTGCTTTGTAGATTCCAAAGGCTTTGATAATCGAGCTGCCAATTGAAATTCACAGAAAAAAATTTGTACTTAACAGGAATACAGTATTTATACAGTATCAAGCTGATATATATACCACACAAAAAAACAAAAAAACAAAAAAAAATTAAATAAACATTGTCACTATCTTTATTAATAACGCCCTTATCAATACATATATATATATATATATATATATATCTCTATTGAAAACTGTCTTTAAAAAAAATAACTTTTAAAAAAATAGTAATAATAATAATTGAAACATGATTAATTGATTTGTATTTAGATATAATCATTGAAGAATAGCTTTTTTACTTAAATATGCAACATAGGCAGGAAGCCCTTTCAAACTCTATGCTATATAAATAACAATAAACAAAACCATTGAAAATGCTTTTCAAATAGGTTATAGATCACACTCACTATTGTTTATTAGTAATTCAAACGTTTACTTAGCCATTATTTTTGAACGAGACTCGGTGTGATGTTACAAATAATTAATATTGAAGTTTTTTTTAAAAGTCCGACTTCGATTGTCCATTTGCCTTCCATGTCTCTTATTTGTTAATTAATTCCTACATTTCTTTTACACATGAACTTGAATAATAACAAAGCCAACAGTTTGCCTTCATTTTGACTTTATAATTTTTAATTTATGTACTTTGGGGTGTATTTAATCAAGACTTTAGAAGATTTTAATGAAGTTAAAAAGTATAGATGTATCCAATCCAGATTTTTAAAATTTTTATAAAGCCATGGGGAATTCAATCGACTTTTAAAAAATTTAAAAAAGTTGATAAAAGTCATGGGATATTCAATTAAAACTTTTTAAAAATTTATAAAGTCATTAGGTATTCAATTTGTCAATGACTTTTAAACACTTTTATAAATGAAAATTTTTTGTAAACTTTTTAGTAAAAAATAGAAATTTTATGCTTATAAAAAATCTCTCACTCAACTCCAAAACATTTATAGACTTTAATTTAATTTTTTTTAAATGATTCCAATTAAATTTATATTATACATTATTTTAGAGCTTTTTCTTCCTCATCTCATTTTTTTTTCTTTATTCATCTCATTTTCTATTGCGAAACCAAAGTCTAACAAAAAAAATTATGGATTTATTTTTCAGTTTTCTTTATTATATATTTGCTAATAATTAATAATACTTTTGATTTTTTTTAATATATAAATATAACAAAATACAATAAATCTGTAATTTGCTTTGAGAAAAGACCTAAATGACTAATTTTTTTTTTGCTCATTTACTTTTTCTTAATATGAAAAGTAGAATATCTAATATATTTTTAAATACTAAAAAATAATATAATTATGTATTTCGGTAAATAATTTTTGAAATAATTTTTTTATTGAGATAATTTATATTTTTATTCTGTTAAAAATATTTTATTGATGTAAAAAAAATATATATGTACTACTACGAAGTCTATATTATATTTAAAAGTTAATGAAAGTATACTAAAATATTTTTTTAAATGAAAATCAACAGAACTGTATAAAAATCTTTTGTAGCTGTGTGAAATAATATAATATAAAAGTTTTTAAACATAAAAATCTATAAAATTTGTTTAAATTTATAAGTCATTTAAAAAAAGTTTATAAAATTCGTTCAAAGTCTATAAAAGTCATTTAAAAAAAATTATAAAAGTCATTCAAAGTCAAGCATACTTTTAAAAACTATACAAAAATTTATAAAAATCTATTAAAATTTACAAAAGTCTATGATACTCCTACCCAAGAAAAAGATTTAGCTACTCATAATTGTTAGAAATCTCTCTCTTTTTGTTGGTTTTGCTCTAAAAACGGCTATCCTCTTTACAACAATCATAAAACATATTTATACTAAAACCTAGGGCTAAAAATGATAAAAAAATGCACCTAAACGCTCAATTTGCACCCATCCAAGAGCCTGACCAGGCGCATGGGCATGCACCTGAACTGCACTGCCTTGCTGCCAATGTCCACTTAATTACGTTTTGCCACTGTTTCTTTATTTTTCATCTCTTTAAGCTCAAATACACCTAAAACATAGAAAAATACAAATTAATCGATTTTGAGCAATTGCTCTATTTCCTTTTTTATTTTTTATCTCAACAAGCCCTATCTATTTGTAGGCAATTACAAAACAATCCTACGGCTATAAACGCTTCAATCCTAGGGTGGAGATTAGGTTTATAGAATTCTCCACATAAATATCTAAGTTACTTGTACAAATTGAATTCAAAGTCTTATCCATAAGTTCCATGCTTATCCTTATCTAGATAAGCTTTGATAATTACACCCATATCTAGATAAGGTTGGATAAGCTTTTATAACACACATGTTACTAATAGCTCATAATAGCACACTATAACTACTTAGCCATTAAGTTTACATAATCTAGAAGGAGTGTTTGTATCTTCTAACAACTCTTGCAAAGCCGATCGCCAAGGTAAAGTATTTATCACCCACACCATCTGTTTGTCTTTTGGTTTAGTCAATTCTTTTAATATGGATTTTTGGGTTAAATTAGAAATATTTTGGTTTTTTGTGGTCTTGGATGATCTCGGAATGAGGTGGATATATAAGGAATTCTGACCCTTTGAAGATTCGTAGTTTCTATGACAATTTGCACAGCTACCTTGCAATCTGTGGTATAGATGGAGCAAAGGGTGGATGTTCAGAATATTGTGGAAATGTTGAGTTCTGGTTATGGGGCCGAGTTGAATTGAGTAGACAATACCAGGAAGCACTTGGGGAATCTGTTGTAAAGAACTTGAAAGCCAATGATCTCATTCCTGAATGAGTCCGAAAATAGGTTTGCTGAATTGTACAGGAATGTTTTGATCCTATTGTTGCAAAATGTGGTCGTGATTTGGTTCCTTTTATGGTCTACTTTCTCTCTCTCTCTCTCTCCCTCTCTCTTTTATTTTTATTTTTTATTTTTATATGAATTAATATGTTTCGTCCACCAAAATCTTTGAATCAGCCTCTGTGATATGCAAATACAAATAAGTAAGAGGAAGTTTAGCTTTTCAGTCTTTAAGATTTAAACATTTGTTAATCTTAATATTATTTGGTTAGATTCTTGCTAGCTTGAACTGATGTTATAGAGTTGGAATATGATTTCTTGGTTGTTATTTTTATGAAACTCTGATGAACCTTACTATTTACCGTTTTATTTAAGAAAAAATATTGTACTTTTGCTAAATCCACTCGAGTTTTAACATTGATTATTTTTTCAGTCCAATTATTCCAATGATGTTGTGTGGCTATGCACCATGACTATTGAGTATTTTCATGTGCTTTTCTTTCTATAGTACTTTCAATATCTTTTAACATTTTCTTTAAAAAAATATTTGCAGGAGAAATATATCTGGCCAAGAGTTTGGTGGAATGTATTGTGTAGTTTATAATCGTGAGGTATACCACTTTTTTAATATTAGGTTTATTCTTTTTGTGCTGCTGATTTTGTTTTTTACATTGTTCATCAGACCACTATCACTGTACATCTTATGGCTGCACAGGTTGTATTTGCTGTCTTGTCTTCTTAGGATTTTTGGTTGGGAAGTTGCTGAGCTTCCTCTTGTGGCTACAAGTAGTAGAGAACATAAAGGAAAAGTATGAATGCTGGATCAGAAATTTGTTGTTTTATGGGTGTCAATACCCTTTATCTTATTTGAGGAGTACATGAAATTTAGGGCTATAAACTGAGCATTTTCATTATTTTTTCACAGGGTTATTTTCAAGCATTATTTTCCTGTATAGAGTGGTTGCTGTCTTCCCTGAATGTGGAAAATCTGGTGCTCCCTGCTGCTGAGGAAGCTGAGTCTATCTATGTGAACAAAGAAGTTTGGCTTCAAGAAAATGAGCGAGGAACAAGTAAGTTCATTACCTAACTTGTTTTCAGTGGGATGTTGATCTGAAATCTTTTATCCTGTGTCGTAGAATGAGTTACTGTAGTAGTCCAGGTTATAGATTGAAACCTTTCCTGACAATAATGTCGTTGAGGTCATAGATCTTTGACTCGTATCTTTTAGAATACTTTCAGGGGACAAAAAGGTAATTAAAAAAAAAGATTTGTACGTAACATTACAGACTAGTTATTTTACTTCTGGCACCTTGAATCGTCCTTTTGAAGCAGCTAATTACTAATATTCAATAAATTTAATAAATTTTGATATATGGCTTTTTAATTGGCTTTCTTGATTCATTCAGAGTGGTCATTACGCAGCAAGGGCATTGTGAGGATGTTCTGTATATGCGAGGTTAGTCAATGTTCCTAGCAACTAAACATGCCATTTTTCAATAGGATCAAAATCAAATGTTTGAAAAGTTNCAGAGTGGTCATTACGCAGCAAGGGCATTGTGAGGATGTTCTGTATATGCGAGGTTAGTCAATGTTCCTAGCAACTAAACATGCCATTTTTCAATAGGATCAAAATCAAATGTTTTTTCAATATGTTTTTTCTTAACATATTGACAGTGACAGGCCAGGAAAACATGATTTCAAAGTCATAAAAAAGTTGGTACTGCCTGATGGCTCTATTTTTCTGAGAATTATTTAATTTTCTATGCATACATGAGATTCAACTACATGTCTGTATACGTATGATTAATTTTAAGTGTCTGCTTTGATATTGGCAAATGTTTTTTTTTTTTTTCTCCGAACTAAGTGCATTTCTTTCATGATCTTATGACTCGGTCAGAGTTTATTTGTTCTATATTTATCTTGGTTTTTATATTTTTATCACCTGCATGGTTTGTATCTGAGAAAAAGTAGAGAAGGCATGAAAAAACAAACTGGTTATTGAAGATCATCAAGATCTTCCTTTTGATCTTTTTCATCAAAGGTATTATTATTAATATTATTATTGTTATTTTTGTTTTTCTCTGTATATATGTTTAATATATCGGGATTGTATTAATGATGAATGACAGGGATAGAGAAGAAACTGGAAAAGAAGCAGACAGAATCTTCCTTCATTTGCCTCATCAGTTTATGACACAAGAATCTGGAAAATAATTCTTATATATATAGGTGGTTGTATAAGTAGGGGTTCTGATTGTTGTACAAGGATAGAAGGATGGACTAAGACTAATAAAAATGGATGAGTTTTTGGTTGGGAGAGAAAAGACCTCTTGGGATTGCCCAAGGGCTTTTTCTCCTGTGTGGGGTGTGTGTTTGGGTGCTCTGCTTTCTTTTTCTTCTCCTGCATTCCTTCTCTACATTTTCCTTTTCAATTTTTCTCACTTTTGCCATCTAGTTTCTCACTTTTTCTCTCTAATTTATCCTGTCTCCTCTATTTTCTTTCTCTAATTTCTCTATTTTAATTGTCTATCTTCTTTCTCTTTCTAATTTTTCTTTTCATTTTATCTCTTAACTTCCTCTTTTTTTAATTTTTCTTTTTATTTACTTTCCTACTTTAATTTTCCCACTTTACTTTTTTTCTCTCTCCATGTTTTCTCTTTACAGTCTCTTCCTTTTATATCTAGTTTTTCATGCTCTATTTTTAGTATGTCTTTGCACTTTCTCTTATAGTACTTTCCTCTTCCAATTTATCTTTATATTTTGTCTCTGCTTTCTCTCTAACTTGCCTCTGCTTTTCTCTTTAGTTTCTAGTTTACTTTTGGCTGGAGATTATAGTTTTTGGGGTAATTCGTTTATTCCACGGTTATTAATGCCTAGTTTTGAAAATTCCATTTGTCCTTGAAAAATTAAAACGAACAAAAGTATAAATAAACAGCTGCTTTTAGAAATTTAGGATCAACTATAAAGAAAACTACTAAACAATCTTCTAATAAGAAAAAAATACTAGATTAAATAGATTTTGAAATTCTAAAGTCCTTTTTTTTTTCTTTTTTCTATTTGTTGATTTAAANAAAATGACAATTTTTATATCTATTTATATATTAATATTTTGTTTTAGATTCTATCTTTTTTATTACTTATATTGGATGTACAATTTCAGTTTGATTTATAATATTTTGAATATTTTTAAATTAATTTTAGTTTGTTTTATAATATTTTAAATATTTTTAAATTTATAATTAAAATGCATATTTTATTTTTTAGTCACGATAAATATTTAATATAGTTTTAATTCGTAATATTTTACATATTTTAAATTCACAGTTATTATTTATGTTGAATTTTAGTATGTTAATATATATTTTTTTAAATGTTTAACATATCATTTGAATATGCATGTATTTAGGCTTAATAGACATGAATTAATAATGATTTATCATTTGACAATATATATAAATTTAAATAAAAAAAATAAAACACTCACGTACATGTCTAGTAAACACGAATAAAACACGACACGAACACGAAACGATACGACACAAACACGGTTCAACACGACACGTTGTCAGGCCTAGTTTTACACCAACAGTAACGGAAAGAAAATTAAAATGTAAGAAAGAAAATCTCAACTATAAAGTCACAACTACAAGATAAAACGGTATTTCTATCAAGGACAAATGAAATTTCACAAAACTTTGACATTGCTAGTTTGTGGAACAAGGGAATTTTACACACTATAATATCATGCCAGAGCAAAAGAGAAGCTAGAGAGATACACGAGTTAGAGAAATTAGAAAGAATGCAGTAGAGAAAGTGTAAAGAATGAAAGTGTGGAGAGAAATAAAGTAGAGACAGAAAGTTTAGAGATAAACTAAAATGTAGAGTTGAAAAGTGGATAGGGCAGAAAGAGGATGTAGTGAAACTGTAGAGAAAAAAATAATGTCAGAAAATGCATAGGGAGTCTATAAATAGAAAAATTAATTAGAGCCGTGAGAGATTAATGTGGAAAGAGAATTTAGATTGTAGAGTGAAGAGAGAAAAAGTAAATAGTGAAATTGAGAGAAAAGTAAGGAGAGAATGAATGAAGAGGAAAATGGTAGGGGAAGAAAACTAGAAAGTGAGGAAGAGAGAAAAGAGAAATAGGAGAAGATAGATAGGAAAGAACAGCAGAGGGGGGGACTTTTTTTTTTCTTTTTTTTAATATCATGTCAATTTATAAAAAGATTTTCATATTAATTGAATTTTTGTTTTATTGCATCAGTTTTTATCAAAAGCCCATCTAAATAACCTAGGACATTATTTATCCAATGAAATTATATGTTCCACTTCTACAATCTTGCATAATAATGGAATGTTTTAGGACCTTGTTGAAAACATATACCTAAAATGATTTCCTTCCAAATGAAAAATTCTATCATCAAGCTTAGATTTTTACTGAAATAACAAAAAAGAAGATTAATTTTTTCTCTCTTATATAGTTATTACATATATAGTTAATTGCAATATATTGCTTTATTAGTTACAAGGCTCTTGTAAATATTAATTTCTACTTTGTTCACCAACAAAATATGTATTCAATGTGTGAATGAAAAATGTATTCAATCGTGATCATTAATTCGTTATCAATATGAAAGTTAATCATGCAAAATTCCTGCATGCATATTAAAATATGATAGACTTTTTTTTTTTTTTTNTTTGATGAAAAATCTTTTTGTCATAAATACAAGAAATTTTAAAAATTAATTATACATAATAAAAACAAATTAATGTTGTGATCAAGACTCTGTGCCACTAACGAAACAAATTGTCTAATAACTTCTAAGTCTCTTGACTCAAAAGTTTTCGTCAACTCAAAAGTCTTTCTGGAGGCACGTTGCAAAATTTATATGCATATTTTGGATGCTTATGAATTATTGATAGAGAAATTTAAGAATTATTTATAAAGTCTTTGATACTTCAAGAACATGCATTAATAGTCCTGGAAGTTGCTTTGAAAATGCTACCAAAAGTTTTCTTCTGGCAGTTGCTTTCCATTAATTTTTATCCATCTAACACGGATCCATTTTCTTTATTGTTAATGCTACTCTCTCTTTTTTTTATTTTTTAAATTTAAATTATGACCCTTAAGCATATTTATTCTAGTTGTCAAAATAGGTAACTTGTATTACAAGAAAAATGGAGTGTGTATTGCGAGATACATTCTTGAGTTACTTAGCTTCTTAACCAACCGATTATATCATTAAATCTTAAACATAAAAAGCAATATCAACATCATATTCCATGAACAATATTAATACTGCATGTGCTAATTCATATATATATATATATATATATATACATATTAATAACTTCACTGGTGAAGAAGTCAATTCACAATTGAGAATACGGATACAATGGTTAATAGATTAACTGCAAAATTAACCGATTCTTCTTTTCATAACAAGGCATTAATAATTCTTATGGTTTGCCTTAGCTTGGAAGGCCCAACTCTAGTTTCTAATTTAAACAACAATTTTTTTTTCTTTGTTATATGCTATGCTGTTAATGAGAAATAGTAAGGATTTCATATAGATTGCACAATCACACTTTCCATCAAATTCTCCTTTCACATTACACCTGAAATAGACTTTCCTTGCTCCTCAAATGTCTCTATCAACAGAGAAACTCTTTAGCCTTTTGCACTAAGTTTCCAACCATCAGAGTTGTTCATTTAGACAGCCTCTTTGAAACGCCTCCGAACTTCACTCTTTGAAGGGAAGAGGGTGGTTGATGTTACCAAGCTTGGAGCACTTGAAAGGCATCTTTTCATTGACAAGCTTATCAAACACATTGACAACGATAACCTCCGGCTGCTTCACAAACTCAGACACAGAATAGACAGGCTTTTTATGTATCTAATTCTTATATATGCAATCAACATTCAACTAACTATCTTGACGGTTATATAATTAATTCGTGCCAAAAATTCAAGCTTACTGTTTAACTAACAGATAGCTCATTTCTTAATTTTAGAGTGAATGTAAATTTACCTACTGTGGAAGTGAGGTACAAGAATCTGTTTGTGGAGGCAGAGTATATATGAGGTAGTCCAAGGAAAGTCCCTCCCAACCGTATGGAATTCTCTAATGAGCATGTTATCGGTAATAAGTAACAATTTGAAACCTGCCAGTATCCTCCTTTTCTTCTGCTTTAACCGCATAACTCATGAAAATTAGAGAAAGAAAATATGTGACACAAATTCAACTACTCTTCAACAAGACTTCCATCTTTCAAAATTCTCTATCAGTTAACTCAGTGCATTTGTAACCCTGAACAGGTTTGTAAAAAGGCACTGCGGTGCACCTCTCGAGAAGCTAAGATGAGCATTCTTAAAGATGTGAGTGGCATCATCAAACCATCAAGGTAACCTGGACACTTGTCAGTTGAACAGCAGAAAACCCAGTGTTGAACTTTAAGTGATGAGAAAATATAATTAAAATCAAAACTGGTGAGAATAAAAGCAAAGAAAAAAACTTACTGAGGTTGATTGAACCAAGTAGCCACTTGTTGAGAATGTAGGTATTTTCCGTGACATATAATTATACATGGCTTTGGATGCAGGCTTACTCTTCTTCTTGGTCCCCCAGGCAGTGGCAAAACCACCTTCTTATTGGCCCTTGCAGGAGAACTAGACAAATCTCTCAAGGTCAGTGCTAATGAGAAGCAGATTACCAGAAGTATTTTGGCTCAGTAGCCCCATACAAGTTCCCCTTCATCAAAGAGTCCATAAAAAAATAGCCTAAAACACTAGATATTTCAGGCACTAGACAAATTATGAGAAATAGATGGTGAGAAAAATATGATATCATTCTTGAATACTTCGTAACTTTCAAGATCCCTCTCCATTTGAGGTAAAAACTATGAAAAATATATATTTGTAACAAATATGGATGATCTTTTTCATATATATTTATATAAATGAACAAACCTTTTCTTTCTTCAGGCCTCAGGTGAAATTTCTTATAATGGTTACAAGCAAGACGAGTTTGTTCCTCAGAAAACTTCTGCTTACATAAGCCAATATGACCTGCACATACCTGAGATGACAGTAAGGGAGACAATTGACTTTTCAGCCCGTTGCCAAGATGTTGGGAGCAGAGCTGGTGGGTTCCTTGTTCCCCCTGTATGTATTTGTCATTGGGATTGTTGTGAACTTGTTTCAATGCAAGTTGAAGTTCAATCTCCATTTGTCTATATATGCAGACATAATGATGGAAGTCAGCAAAAGAGAGAAATAACAAGGAATCATCCCTCATCTAGATGTTGACACCCTAACGTATGTCGTAAACACCAAAATTATAATGCTGAATCTATCAAAACTATAATAGTGGTAAGTCAAGGTCGAATTCACATGGACTGTGTTAAATTCCAATTTAAATATTATCCTAGTAAAATACTGAACTAAAAATATAAAAATGGAGAATTTTTGATTGCTTACGAAATAATTTAAATCAAATCAAAACTAATAAATACTGAAAAGAAATCAATGAGAGAAATTCTTGGGATCAAAATAATTCATAAAACTAGTAAACAATTGATCATAGACATAAAAATTCCAATTTTTCATTCAGTTTGGCATAAATAATTAGCACATCCTAATTATTCTATATTTCTCACTAAAATAAACTAATCCAGATATGATCATGAATTAGTTATAAATTCTGAAATTAAATCTAGAATCAATGTGACATGAAATTATCTCATAAAATAATCAAAAACAAGAGAAAAGCCAAATAAAGACAAATTCTACAAATGTTGCAAAGTTTTAATCTAATTTATATTTTTCATAGACAATTAACAGAAACTGGAATCATAACCATTAAAGTCTATTTGCTACTAATTATTAAAAACCCAATACGATTGAGAATCCAATCTAGCAATAATTCAATCTCACATAAAAATAGCGGTATCAAATTATAATCAAGTGAAATTGAAAATATAAACAATAAACAGAGAAAAACATAAACTGAATGATTAAATTGGTGGATTGAAATAAAAACAAGTCTCACAATTGCATAACTAGTTTAGAATTATTCCTACCCAAGAAAAGAAGTTTAGAAGCACAAACTTGAGAGAAAAATCTAATTCTAATAATAAAATTCATTTAAAAGTCAAATAATAAAATTCATTTAAAAGTCAACTCCCCCCTTTACAACAATAATAAAACATATTTATACCAAAATCTAAGGCTAAAATTGATAAAAACGACCAAATTTGAGCCTAACCAAGCCCTAAGCCAGGCGACTGAGAAATGCACCTGAGCTGCACTGTCTTGCTCCCAATGTCCGCTTAATTACGGTTTTGTTACTGCTTCTTCATTTTTCTGTTTAATTACTATTTTGCTACTGTTTCTTCATTTTCATTTTTTATGCTAAAATCCACCTAAAACATAAAAAAATATAAATTAATTCATTTTAAGTTAATAAAACATTCTCAAATCAAGTATTAAAGTATATAAAATATATAAATATTGCATCCCATCACACCCACATGAAGGTAAACATAAGAAACATATTCATTTTTATATAAGCCTTAATAATTTCCAAAACCATGTTAACAATGAAAGAGAGTAACATGGTGCTTACATGCAATTTCAGTTGAAAGGCAAAGGATAAATCTCCAAAGAGACTATATCTTTGATTACAAGTTCGACCTTATGAGGGTTTGTAGCTTTTGTAAGCTTGCATGTTTTGTGTTCAATATATGTTTTTAATTACATGTCCGACTTTTTTTATGGGTTTTCTCCGTGTGTTTTGTTTTTCTCCCCATCTTCTAGCCCATATGTGAAAGGAAGTGTTAAAGCATATCATCCAATTTCAAATCCACATCTCATAATAAGTTTGAGTTTATAAAAACAGTGATATTAGATTATGGTTTAATAATGTTCATGATCATGAACATTATTTTATAGTTACTCAGACTTATTTGTTTGAATTAATAATATTTACTTAATTACGTTTTTGCAGTGAAGTTGTTAACTCTTATGCCAAGTTATTAGTAGATTTGAATGAAATGGTGTTTGAAAGCTATGGTGTAAGGAAGCACTATGACTCCATGGCTGCTTCCAACAGTCAAGTTATTAGATTCGTCAAATATATACCTCGAGGTGACGAATATAAGGCTTAAACCAAGAGAATTTTCTCTGTATTCAGTTCAGCACTATATATGAAATCCAAGAGAATTTTAAACAGTGTTAATTAATTTGCTAGCCCTATTACTCTTGAGGAATATATACATATAATATGTATATATATGAGATTTAATGGGCTATTTTAGCTTACTTTATGATGTATGATATAACGGAAAAATTATGACATTTTTTTTAATACTATTTATTAATATTAAAAATTTAATATATAAAAGTTAACTAATGAATTAAATTGTTAATGGTGGATCTTCTTTAAAAAAAATTAAATATTATGTGTTTATCTTTTTTACTCTCCCTTAGTATTATGTTACATCAAAACTTTATGCATAATAAATAAAATTTTAATATGAGAAACATGCGGTGAAAATCTTGAAAGTCATATCGTTAATATTGGTTAAAAAAAAGAAATTATCAATCTAAGTTTTAATAATTGCAGATAATTCTATTTGCAGATAATTCTATACGAATGTGATTAGTTATTATTTTCCCATTCAGTTTTCAATTAAGAAAATTTATAATATATTTAAATGACACGATATTATTTAAATATAAAACTCTACTCCTGCTAGTTTTCTTTTCATATGAGGTCACCGATGAAACTGCCAACTGTCACCAATCTATCTTTTAAAAGAAGCAACTTTTATTTCTTTAAGAGACAAAAGGTAGAAAAATTGAATCACATTTTTGCTTATGCATAATGAGAGAGGAAAAATTAAAGAAATCTACGATGAACAAATAAAAAGATATTTAATTTTGAAGAAAACTGAAAACCATATTCCTGCAACATTAATTTATAATGGGGAAATCGGATATACTGCATTATATTGCTTTAATTACAAGGCTTCATGGAAATATCCTATATCTTGGTCAATGTGCTCCAAATCAACAAAATGTTTTACTTTAATATTGTTTTAAAATCTCATTTGTTAAGTTTAAGAAGTCCTTTTTGCATTCATGTTGAAAAGCACTTCTGGGTTAGCAGCCCATCTTGCACCACAGAAAAACCAGCTTATAAGGAAGTGTTTTATCAGTCAAAGACCTCTAGCAGACTGATGTATAGCTGGGTAATTGATGCCCTGTGCTTCTCTTAGTGTAACATATTTTATTAACACAAAAAGTTGTATTTTATTTTTCTGTAAAAAATGTCTGGAAGGAAATCTAAGATCAGATTGAGTCACTGTTTTTATCTTCCATTTAAAAACTTAAAGAAAGAAAATTTTGGCAACTTTAACGACTCTGTTCACTACAAAAAAAAAGAGCTTTTTGTGACGGAAGCAAATTCGTCACAACGTATAGTATATGTGACGGATTCGTCACACAATCCACAAACTGTGACGGTAACTAACCCGTCACAGTGCTTTCGCAATAGCCCCGACACAAATTCTTTTCAGTGACCGTTTACTGTTCATCGTCACAAAAAATGTAGTTTAAGTGACGGCATCAAACCGTCACTTATATGCCAATCCATTATGGATTTCCGGTGAGCCACCGCCGGCAAGGATTAAGTGACGGCTTCTCTTCCGTCGCAATTATCCATTTGTGACAGTAGTGTGACGGGTAACCGTCACTGTTACTTAATTGTGACTGCAAACTTACCGTGACAGTTGTGAGGCTTAGTCACGACTTTGTGACGGATTACCGTCACAATTGCCCAACTGACCCTTTATTTTGTGTCGCCAACGACACTCATCTGTGACAACTATGTGACGAATTTCTGTCACTGATATATAATTGTCACTGTTCGCAGCCGTCACATAAACATTGTTGTTGTGACAGTTTTGTGACGGGTCCCCGTCACGGATATATAATTGTCGCCGTTCTCAGCCGTCACTTAAACATTGTTGTGACAGTTTTGTGACGGTTTTCCGTCACGGATATATAATTGTCACTGTTCTTAGCCGTCACTTATACATTGTTTTCATGCTATAATATCATGTCTATATGTACTAATTAATACAAAAATTCACTTTCATTTACATATCTGTGACACACCGAAAATTTCAGTTTACATTAAAATGGATAATATTGTATTGGCACAAAATATCTTTTACATTCAAATTCTAACACAAGTACAATACGCATAGTGTATCACATATAATAAGATTTACAGAAAAAAAAAACAGACAAAATCCAATGCTCCTACTATAGCAGCTGAGATACAAATTGCAATAATTAAGTATCTAGCAAGTTAAAGGTAAAAAAAATTATACTTTGATAACACAGATTCCATATCAAATTAACAAAATTAGCCGCAAGGACCTGCAATTGATAGCAGAGATGAAAAGTTAGAAATTTAACTTAACAGGATAAATTAATACACCAAACATGATAATAAGAATAACATCGATTTTTTTTGTAGTGAAATGACTGAACTGTATAAAACTTTCCTTCTCAAATAAGTTTATACGAAGACCAATTTTTTCTTCAAACACCTATGTTAGTGAGAAAGGAATAAGGAGATTTACCGTTCCAGCAACAGACTTAGAAGATATAAAGGTGTTTGCTTTAAATCTGGACAGCCCAAAATCACATACCTAACATAAAATGGAAGGAGGAATTATATGGCAGGCCCAAAAAAATGAACTCTTAAAATAGGATATGTTATCCATCTTTTAATATTTACCTTGACTGTCCAATTTTTATCAACCAACAAATTGGGAAATTTAAGATCCCAGTGAACTATTGGAGGGTTTAAACAATGGAGATAGTTGATCCCTTTAGCCTGCATTCAGACCACAAAATTAGGATCTACAAAAAGAAATTTTTTATTAACAGCAACATCCTGCAATGAAGCAGAATTACTATCTTATTAACTGAACGAGATATTGTTGCATAAGAAAGGTACTATTAATAAGAAAACAAAAGAAGACCATAGCTATACATACATTTCAACACCCAAATAAGATATTTCAAAGGAAGAAACATATATACAAAAAACTAATCAATCTCTCAATTGGTCAACCATGTCTTCCAATGCAAAACCAAATATTAGAAGATCAGAAGCTAAGGAGCACATGCAAATCAAAGAGGATATAACCCATATGTAAATCATCATAAAACGAACTGACATCAAGAAAGTTTTACAATGCCTTACTCCTAAAATTTATCAACATGGTGATTGCAAACAGCAGCCCTAAATGCTATGTTAAGTGTGTTGTGCTGTAGCGTTATAGATATGATAGGTTCCAACTGTATAAGCCGTTCAGAATAATGATATCAGAACCAGCTCGTCCACTTAGCATTTTTTCATACCCTGCTACCTCAATTTCTAGTAATGTATTAAGTTGCACATTTTAAGGCTTTTGTCATCTGATTAGGTTTACTTACTAACCATTTAAACTTTTGGACTGATCAAAATGCTAACAATAATTGATCTTCCACATAAACTAAACTTTATGTTAAATATGCAGGGTACAAGTTTCTAATCGATCCATGCCATTCAGCACGGTGTACAGTCCCAAATGACCCTGAAAAGAGAAGAGTAAGACTTTTACATGGACTTCTAAAACAAAAATCATTGTT
Organism: Ochetophila trinervis; assembly: GCA_003254975.1. Taxonomy (NCBI): domain Eukaryota; kingdom Viridiplantae; phylum Streptophyta; class Magnoliopsida; order Rosales; family Rhamnaceae; genus Ochetophila; species Ochetophila trinervis. The sequence goes on along the minus strand of QANX01004276.1, from coordinate 21,851 downwards.
ATGGAGGTTAATCGCATTAAACTGAAGGCAGAGTAAATTCCAGCACCAACACGCTCCTTGATATGCAACTCATCCCATGAGATCTCAAGCCAATCCATTGCAAGAGATGGTTCAAGATTCAAGTATCTAGGGATGGTTATAGAAGAAAACTTGCCTCCACTGTCAGGTTCACTCTCAACCACCTCTAAAAATTAAAAGAAAGAAAAATGTAACATTTAATGCTTTTAATAGCACCGGTATCAAGTGTAATAAGTCAAATTCATGCTTATGCTGTTAACAATTGACAAAACTAAACCCAGATTTACTGGTTATCAATGGGGAAAAACAAATCATATTGGCCACTAGAAAACAATTTATTATCTATATTCAAGACGAAATCAAAGAAATGCACACAAAATGGAAATACAAGTATCTAACATAGCATCAATACAATGCCACAAATTTTTATTTTTATTTTTTCATTCAGGCTCTTTATTATAAGTATGAAGTATCAACATGTCCAATTGTCTGTTAAATATATTTTACTCTATTGCAACTAAGACATCTGAAGCCAACATTTCAAAGTTAATTTGTTAGGCACAGCTAAAGGTTGCCTCCACCTATAACCATTCAGCCACCCCTAGAGTTGTGATACTTAAAATAATTGAAAAACAAAATTCAATGTATCCAAGACACAACATTACCTGCAAATAAGGGACTTTCAGTCGGAAGACATGTGTGTTTTGAGATTTCACTTTGACAACATGATGCAGCGTCTATGAAAGGTTCTTGGAATTCTTTGAGATGAGAAATTTGTAATGGTGAAGGCATTGAAGAAAGAAATCCTCCATTGATCGAGGAATCTGGACCATGCATGTTTCCTGGTTCCCCAACTAAATCAACTACATATTCCCTAGCCTACCATCAGCTTTATGCATAAAGAGAGGAACATACTGGAATCAAATCTAAATGGGAAAATCTCTTCCCCAGCCTACCATCAGCTTTTCATCTTCTGCTAAGATATGTGCAATGGTATGGTCATCCTCTGTATCTTGAGAGCTGCTATTTAAGCTAGAGCTTGAGCTTGATCTTGCACTTGCATTGTTGTAGCTTCCATGCATTCTACCTGAGCCAAATAGATAGTTTATCCCACCATGAAAAAACCCATCAAAATATCAGGTTGAGAAAACTAACCCATCAAAATATATGGCTGAGGAAACTAACCCATCAAAATCCTGATCGGAATGCAGGCAGTACCATTGACATTAAGTCTCCAACAAAAATAAATATAAGATGAGCAAATAAAAATACAGGCCTCCATATATGCAAATTTTTAACAGGTATTTATAGATTATAATTACAATATTTAACAAATATTTATAGTTACAATTACACAAATCTAAACTGATCTAAGTTATGTAAAAAATTTGATGCTACTGTATTGAAAATATTGCTGGTGTGCATGGCTTCTAAAGACTTACCAGAAGTGCAATGTTGGACCAACCAAAATCAGCCCCAACAGAGTAAAAAGGAACGTTTGTTTCAGGTCTGGTTATGGCGATTGATCAATCCAAATCTGATGCAAAGAATTTAGAATTCCACAAAATGTTGATTTTAATTGATATGTTATGCCAAAAACCAGCATTATCCTGTTAAAATAAACGAATTAAAATATATCAATAAAACAATGCCAAATATTTTGGGAAACATGAAAGTATTATCAAAACTAAATTAAGAGAGCAGCACCACTTCAATACTTTTCACTAATGAAAAATCTAGAATTACCTGGCAAATTAGATCTCCTATTAACGTAAGAAATGCAGATGTCAGCGCCTTTATTGACACAGGATACCTTGCTAGAAGGGCCAAGTACCTATGATAAGACAACATCAATAATACCAGTCTTTTAAATTACATAATGATAATCATACATTCTTACTTTTGATCTTAAAAATATTGAAGAAAGCTGAAAATATTACCAAATAGAGTAGAGATATCACTCTCTTCTTCATATTCATTTATCATACCAATGTAAAAAACAAATGTACAAAACCATAATGCAAAAATGTGAAATGCCAAAAGTCATATGTATTTTACTCGGTAACACAACTAATGATTCATAAATATTTACTCTTTTTTATATTTTTTAGGGTTCTCCCTTTAATTTTCCAAGGTGAGGAGATTAATCCCTACATTAGCACTATGCAAACAGAGCATCTCAAACCATATCAAAGCTGGCACCAGAAACCCACCGCATATTGTTTTGAACGGAGACCTAGCCTCTGGCTGGACCAACAAGTTCCTAAATCTAAAACCAATTAGAGGACTTGAACATATTCTGTCTTGAGTTAGCAATAACACAGTTAATACTTTCCATAACAAAAATATATTCATAATGAGAAGTCAAAAATCAACTGGGGACTTGAGATATACAACTCCAAAAGGAATCATTTTAGGACCTCCAACGCTTAAATTAAAAAGCAAACAAACTATATGACAAATGAAATGCTAACATGAAACTGATTTGGAAAAGAGCTACCATGAAAGCAAAGACCAGTTGTTTTCACCACCGTCACTTCCGCCCCCATTATCCTTGTCACTTCCCAAAATTAAACTAAAATCCCCCTCTAATAGTCATATGCAACAGGCAGTGACTTCAAACTACAAACAACCAAATTCTAGCCACCACAACACAATTACAACCAGCTAAGACAGGAAATTACCTAAATTAAGCTTCAAAACTCACAATTTCCAACTCCTTAACAAATGTCCGAAGCTCCCTTTTTTATGGCATCTTTCGAAATAGTCCAATTACCTTTGTATGTAATGCTAGAAGGAAATAGAGGGCACCAAGAGGAACAAATGGTTACCAAGATCCAGACAAGAGGTGACTGGAAAATGGTTTTTTCCGATGATTATACTTTCAGTGGTAAGGATTTTATCAGGTGATTATGACCAACATTTGGTTGATAAAAACTTTCTAAGGTTTTCTAAGTGTTCAATCTTGAAGGATTTCGGGCTTTCTAGGTTAGAAATCGAAAAGTTTGTGAAGAATTGATTGGGTGATTGGGGGAAGGTTGGTGTCTGGCATGAGAGAAAGGGAAGAAGGAGAAGACCCTGCTATTCCCTCTGTTTCCCGAAAATGAGAGAAAAATGAGAAAATGAAAGGGTTTGATGGTGAATTTCCAGATTTACCCTTTCTCCTCTTGGAAAGAAAATTCATGTTCAATCACTTTGCCGGAGTGGTAGCCTAAGATATTTCCAAAAACGGCTACTTTCTCCAAAAAACTGATCAGTTTAGCAACAGTTCCGGTTACCAACAGTGCCAATTAAATGTTTAGAGCAACTGTGACAGAGTAGTAACCGTCACAGAAATGAAAATAATTGTCTTAATATTTTTGGAAGGCAATTAGTGACGACATTTGTCATTTTACGTCACTAAATATAAACAAAAATTCAAAATTTTGTTCCCGCGCAACTGAATTTGTGACGGCAAAAAATCTGTCACAATTAATGGAAAATGAATCTATAATTGTGACGGAAGTTGAAATTTCCGACACAGAAAACAGTGTTTTGTGACGGGTACATTTCCGTCACAAAGATTTCCGTCACAAAACATCAATTTTTTTTGTAGTGGTTTAAAGAAACCACTAAAAAGATAATCAATGGAGGTATACATTAGTTAAATATGCCATGTTGAATATTTTAGCAAGTTACAAGATAGATTCACTACAATTTTTTTTTTCTTTTTTTGGTGAGAAAGATTAGTACTTTTGGAAGAACTGAAACATGGAATCAGAATGACCTTAGAACTCTTCACGTTTAATAAAGCTATCAAATTCATTACCAACAGATGAAAAGTGGTGGTCTTTTTTTTTTTCAAAAGCTAAGAAGACCAAAAGCCCTCTTAAGAAGTGGAAAAAGAAAGAATATTATCCAAAAGATTAAGAAAGAAGAGCAAGAGAGAATAAAAAATTAAAAAGAACAAGACTAAAGCAAACTCTCACTCTCTCCTCATCTCAATGTCTAGACTAGAAAGCTGATTTCCTTTCCTTGGTGGTTTAAGTGATTAAGCTTTTCTTCAAGATGAAAGCAGAGAAAGCTCAATCTGAACTTAAATTTCCTTCCATTTCATTGACTGGAGAACACTCCATTTGAATTATCCCATTTCCAAATGTTTAACTATTTCAATTTGGAGAAAAGAATTCAATTGTGAACCAGAGATTGAAATTCAATTTTGAAAGAAACCATCTTTAATACATTTTCAATTTTCCCTGTTGTTGCATGAGACTCATAATTGTGCCAAATAATAAATCCCCCATTTGATCTCTGGAAAAAAGTTCTACAAAAAGATGAACGCATCAACAAATGAAACTTCACTCACACAGTTAGTCTTGTAGACCTCTCTACTTTTATATATATAACTTCCTAACTAATTGATTATTTTATACTAGCTTCAACAACGATCTACTATAGCACCATTGTCAAAGGCAGAGATCCATATGATGGCCCTCCTAAAGATACCTCAAATGACATTAAAGGGCTTTGATTTTGGTTCCAAACCAGAATGGAGTAGCTGGGCCTTGAAGAGAAGATCAAGCTAGAATTTTAGAATTTAAATGTTTGGACTGCTCGAAATGATAAGATTCATTTACAAGGGTTTATTTGTACCACCAATTAGATTAAATAGGGGTGTGCATCGGTTACGATCTGACCTATTTTGGAAATAACCAATCCAATCCAATTAGTGATCAGTTTTTTTTTTTCCAATCCGATTCGATCCGATCTATACATTAAATCCAATCCAATCCAATCCAATTAGTAATTGAATTGGATCAGTTTGGTTAATCTGTTTCGCTTCAACTTTAATTTTTTTGACTTTTTAAAATTTAATTTTTGAACTTTTTTTATTTTGAATATTTGACATTTGAGCTATTTTTTGTACTAAAAATTTGTTGTGCTTAAATTTTGTTTAAAAAATTATATTTTTTTGTTCAAAAGCTAACACATAAAGTGCCCACTAAGTAATCCATAAGATAATTTTTTTTTTCAAAATCTAACACATAAATGATTAAAAAAATAACATGACAAATAAACATATTAAACTAAAACAAAATTACTACACTAGTTAATAATCGAGTAATCCAACTCTAAATTTAAGCTAATATAACAAAGCCTACATACCAATAATATTAAACTAATTTCCATATGTTTTGTAAAAAAAAAAAAAAAAAGGTGGTCGGTTCAGACTGGATCAGTTTTGGTCAGTTTTTAACACCTCAAACCGAATCGAATCGAACCGACCTTCGGTTTTTGATTTTTCAAAACCAATCCAATCCAATTACACTAAAATAACATATCCAAACAAGTTGGATTGGATTAGATCAGTTGTTTTAATTGGTTAGTCGGTTTTTTTGCATACCTTTAGAATTAAGTATGGATACTGACTTTTGCAATGAAGTTTTGAGCACACTCTCTCTATAATATTTCAATCAATTCATTAGACTGAAAAATATAATATTTTATAAAAGCTCAATTGGTTTATTTCTAATTTATAAATGGAGATGAATCACGTGACTAGCAGATAATTTATGTTTATAAAGTATAGATGTGCATAATAATAACTAACAGAAATAAACGTGCTATAACAGCTATGGGCTCGTTCATTGGGTAGGAAATCATTATGCTCATTGGTATTGCTTATGTTTTACAAATAAAAAGATCAATGGTATTCAAATCATTATCAATATATAGAGATAAATGTTTTAACCAATATATTGATAACTACAGATTATGAACATATTTTGATATATACATTTTAAATTTAATTGTAATTCTATATTAATAAATACATATTATGAACAGATATTGAGACATACATCTTAAATTGTTTATCTTTTCTAATATAGTGTGTGGAATAATATCAGTGGCCATCATCAAAGTGTGCAAGAAGACTTTTCTAATATAGAATTACAATTAAAGAATTTAAGATGTATATCTTTTCTAATATAGTATGATGTGGCATAATATAGTTTGATTTTAAGCATTTTGAATGGAATATGAATTTTTAAAATTGATATGCTATATAAGTAAATATAAATATTATTTTGAAAAAATATATTTCAATAGTAATGTCTATAATAAATGTCGAGTCGACATTGTATTTACATTGTCAAAATGAATATTTACTCCTATCAGACATATCAAATATCAAATTTTAAAAAAAATTAATTTGCTCAAAAATTAAAAATATTTAATAAAAAATTTAATCATGTATCAATCAATTTTTATGCTACATAGAGCAATTTACATTTTGAAACAGAGAGCTCTAAAGGATTTTTTTGGTAATCAGAGCTCTAAACGATTTTGTTACTTCTTTGAACTGGCATTTGATCAAGACACGTGTCCCCTTGAATTTGTATCCAATCGTGTATAAATGTAAGAGAACCAAGCTGGTTTATTCAGCAAAAAAGCTGGTTTTTTTATTTACTGTGTTTGGGTTTGTTTCTTCTTTTTTTCAGAAAAATCAGAGAGCGCAGGTGCGTGTTCTGTTTATCTCGGTTTCGGAAGATAAAGCTTGATCACTGCATTTTCCTCCATTCCCGTAATAAACAATTGCAACAACTTTTCGTACTCACCAGAGCACAAAAATCAATTTTCCTCTCTCTTCTAAAATCAGGTATTATAGCTCAATTTCATTTCCATTTCTCGATCTGAAACCAGTTTTAGGCATTAGATAGCCTTCAAATTTTATTTTTTATTTTTTATTTTTTGCTTGCTTGGTTGCGGAGATAATAAGGTATAGAGAAGGAAGTCTAAAATATCCTTGTTGTACAGCTGTCCTTTTATTTTTATGTTCCTTTTTTCTGAAAATAAAAATGAGAAATAAAAACTTTGTATTTTTCTTTTTCCAGAAATTTTGTTTATTTTATACCGTTGAACCTAAATTTCTCTTAAATAGCCGTTAGTATATTTTTCAAAAGAAAAATAGCCGTTAGAATTTCAAAATTTCCTTTAAATAGCCGTTGCATACGCTCCTCCTAAATATTTCACTCCCTTTTTCTTCAACTTCTCTCTCTCTCTCTCTCTCTCTATATCCCCCTCTGTTCTTCTCCGTTGAGTGGGATTGTGGGAAGACAGAAGCAGCGTCTCTGGAGGTTGCTCTTGCAACGCCGATCGCCAAGGTAAAGTATTTATCACCCACACCATCTGTTTGTCTTTTGGTTTAGTCAAATTCTTTTAATATGGATTTTTGGGTTAAATTAGAAATATTTTGGTTTTCTGTGGTCTTGGATGATCTCCGAATGAGGTGGATACGGAATTCTGACCCTTTGAAGATTCGTAGTTTCTATGACGATTTGCTCAGCTACCTTGCAATCTTTGGTATAGATGGAGTATAGGTGGGAGTTCAGAATATTGTGGAAATGTTGAGTTCTGGTTATGGGAGCCGAGTTGAATTAAGTAGACAATAACATTGAAGCACTTGAGGAATCTGTTTTAAAGAACTTGCAAGCCAATAACCTCATTTCCTGCATGAGTCCAAAAACAGAGTATATCTACAGCTTTGCTGAATTCTACATGAATGTTTTGATCCTATTGTTGCAAAATGTGGTCGTGATTTGGTTCCTGATATGGTCTACGGGTGAGTTATTCTTTTAATTTGTGTATGTCTATTTTTTTTTTTTATTTCTTTCTTTTTCCTTTTTTTTTTTTTTTTCTTTGGTTGATATATTGTTATGTTTTTCGTCCACCAAAATCTTTGAATCAGCCTCTGAGATATGCAAATACAAATAAGTAAGAGGAAGTTGAGTTTTCTGATTTTTTCAGCCTTTAAGATTTAAACATTTGTTAATCCACCAAAATCTTTGAATCAGCCTCTGAGATATGCTAGCTTGAACTGATGTTAAAGAGATGGAATATGATTTCTTGGCTGTTATTTTTATGAAACTCTGATGAACCTACTATTTACCGTTTTATTTAAGAAAAAATATTGTACTTTTGTTATCATGATATAAATCCACTCATGTTTTAACATTGATTATTATTCAGCCACAGAGTTCCAAGGATGTTTTGAGGCTTATGCACCTTGACAGTTGAGTATATTCATGTGCTTTTTTTCCTATACTTTCAATATCTTTTAACATTTTCTCTAAAAAAATATTTGCAGGCGAAATATATCTGGCCAAGAGTTTGGTGGAATGTATTGCGTAGTTTTTAATCGTGAGGTATACCACTTTTTTATTATTAGGTTACATTGTTCATCAGGCCACTATCACTGTACATCTTATGACTGCACGGGTCAATTGTTGTATCTGCTGGTCTTCTTAGGGTTTTTGGTTGGGAAGTTGGTGAGCTTCCTCTTGTTGCTACAAGTAGTAGAGAATATCTAGGAAAAGTATGAATGCTGGATCAGAAATTTGTTGTTTTATGGGAGTAAATACCTTTTATCTTATTTGAGGAGTATGGATCAGAAATTTGTTGTTTTATGGGTGTAAATACCTTTTATCTTATTTGAGGAGTACGTGAATTTTAGGGCTATAACACTGAGCATTTCCATTATTTATTCACAGGGTTATTTTGAAGCATTATTTTCATGTATAGAAGAGTGGCAGCTGTCTTCCCTGAATGTGGAAAATCGGGTGCTCCCCGCTGCTGAGGAAGCTGAGTCTATGTGAACAAAGAAGTTTGGCTTCAAGAAGATGGGTGAGGAACGAGTGAGTAAGTTCATTGCATAACTTGTTTTTAGTGGGTTGTTGTTCTGAAATCTGTTACCCTGCGTTGTAGAATGAGTTACTGTAGCAGTCCATGTTATAGATTGAAACCTTTCCTGACACCAATGTCGCTGAGGTCATGGATCTTTGACTCGTATCTTTCAGAATACATTCAGGGGGAAAAAGGTAATTAAATAAATAAAAAGACTTATACTTAACGTTACAGACTAGTTATTTTACTTCTAGCACCTTGAATCTTCCTTTTGAAGCAGCTAATTACTAATATTCTATAAATTTCATAAATCTAGATATATGGCTTTTTAATTGGCTTTCTTGATTCATTCAGAGGGGCCATTACACAGCTTATTTCCATGGTGCAGCAAGGCATTGTGAGGATGTTCTGTATATGTGAGGTTAAACTTGCCATTTTTCAATAAGATCAAAATCAAATGTCTGAAAAGTTTTTTCTGGATTCCCCACATACCCTCACTCTTTAACCCTTTTTTCTGAACATATTCGCACTGATAGGCCAGGAAAACATGATTTCAAAGTCATAAGAAAGTTAGTACTGCCTGATGGCTCTCTTTTTCTGAGAATTATTTGATTTTCTATGCATACATGAGATTCCCCACATACCCTCACTCTTTGACCCTTTTTTCTTAACGTTTGCACTGATAGCCCAGGAAAACATGATTTCAAAGTCATAAAAAAGTTAGTACTGCCTGATGGCTCTATTTTTCTGAGAATTATTTGATTTTCTATGCATACATGAGATTCAACTACATGTCTACATATGATTAAATTTAAGTGCCTGTTTTGATTTTGGAAATTTTTTTTTTCTCCGAACTAAGTTCTTTTCTTTCATGATCTTATGACTGGGTTAGAGTTTATTTGTTCTATATTTATCTTGGGTTTATATTTTATCATCTGCATGATTTGTATCTGAGAAAAAGTAGAAAAGGCATGAAAAAACAAACTGGTTATTGAAGAATTTTAATAAGATAAAAACAATTGGATATGAGGGAGGCTCTTTGTTTTAAGACCAAAATTGTGGAAATATATAGAAAATGGAACGTTAATAAAGAAATTGGGTATAGTTTCTGATTTTGTTAAGTTGATAATGCTATTATGCTGTCTGTAGCGTATATATCATGTTACCCAGAAAGCCAAACTTTAAAGCAGGATATTTAATTTCTCTCTGTCAAATGAATGACAGACATCAATATTGATCTATTTCAGAGGGAAAGGATTTGGGAAACAATCATCAAGATCTTCCTTTTGGTCTTTCTCATCAAGGTAAAAAAATAAAATAAAATAAAAAAATAAAAAAGACATATTATTGATATTATTATTGTTATTTTTGTTTTTCTTTGTATGTTTAATATATAGGGATTATCAATGATGAATGACAGAGGGTTCTGATTGTTGTACAAGGATAGAAGGATGGACTGAGACTAATAAAAATGGATGAGATTTTGGTTTGGGAGAGAAAAGACTGCTTGGGGATTGCCCAAGGGCTTTTCCTCTTGTGTGGGTGTGTGTGTGCTCTGCTTTCTTTTTCTTCTCCTGCATCTCTCTACATTTTCCTTTTCAATTTTTCTCACTTTTGCCATTTAGTTTCTCAGTTTTTCTCTCTAATTTCTTCTCTCTCCTCTATTTTCTTTCTCTGGTTTCTCTATTTAAATTGTCTATCTTCNATGTTTAATATATAGGGATTATCAATGATGAATGACAGAGGGATAGAGAAGAAACTGGAAAAAAAGCAGACAGAATCTTCCTTCATTTATTTCCACTGCATATTTGAATCATTTGCCTCATCAGTTTATGACACAAAAGAATCTGGAAAAAGCTTCTTCAAATAATTCTTATATATATAGGTGGTTGTATAAGTAGGGGTTCTGATTGTTGTACAAGGATAGAAGGATGGACTGAGACTAATAAAAATGGATGAGATTTTGGTTTGGGAGAGAAAAGACTGCTTGGGGATTGCCCAAGGGCTTTTCCTCTTGTGTGGGTGTGTGTGCGCTCTGCTTTAGTGTGTGTGCTCTGCTTTCTTTTTCTTCTCCTGCATCTCTCTACATTTTCCTTTTCAATTTTTCTCACTTTTGCCATTTTAGTTTCTCAGTTTTTCTCTCTAATTTCTTCTCTCTCCTCTATTTTCTTTCTCTTTCTAATTTTCCTTCTCATTTTCTCTCTTAAATTCCTCTTTTTTTAATTTTTCTTTTTATTTACTTTCCTACTTTATTTTTCCCACTTTACTTTTTTTCTCTCCATGTTTTTCTCTTTACATTCTCTTCCTTTTATATCTAGTTTTTCATGCTCTATTTTTTAGTTCTCTTCCTTTTATATCTAGTTTTTCATGCTCTATTTTTTAGTATGTCTTTGCACTTTGTCTCAGCTTTCTCTCAAACTTGCCTCTGCTTTTCTCTTTAGTTTCTATTTTACTTTTGGCTGGAGATTATAGTTTTTGGGGAAATTCGTTTATTCCACGGTTATTAATGCCTAGTTTTGAAAATTTCATTTGTCCTTGAAAACATAAAAAGGAACAAAAGTATAAATAAACAACTTCTAATGAGAAAAAAACTACAAGATTAAAGATTCTAAAGTTTTTTTTTTTAAGTTAAAAAACATTTAAAAAAAATTATGAACTATAAATATAAAGTAAAAATTACTTCTACTTTTTTTAATAAAAAATCATTTTATTGAGACTATGTTTATTCACCTTATACCTTTTATTAGAATAAATACAAAAAGAAAATTATAACAATACTTTTTATCAGATGCAACTATACGAAAAGGAAATTATAATGTTACAATACTTTTTTATAAGATTCTACTATACTTTCTATTGGACTAAATACAAAAATAATATTAATGTTATCAGATTCAAGTATACTTTTTATTAGAATAAATAGATATACGAAAAAAAAAACCATTTTAATAATATATGTATAGTAATATAATATTAGTTAACATACAAAAAAACTATTTTCATAATGAAAGCTTTCAAAAAGATATAGATTTGACAAATATTCTTTATAAACTAATATTGGAAAAACCATACCATATAAACTAGTATTGGAAAATCTTAAACATAATATGTAACGGAATATGTAAAAAAGAAAATCTCAATTGTAAATTCACAACTACAAGATAAAAAACTTATTGTAATCAAGGACAAATGAAATATCACAAAACTTGGCATTGCTACTTTGTGGAGCAAATGAATTGTACACACTAGAATATCATGCCAAAGGAAAAAGAGAAGCTAGAGATACGAGTTAGAGAAATTAGAAAGAATGCAGTAGAGAAAGTGTAAAGAATGAAAGTGTGGAGAGAAATAAAGTAGAGACAAAAAGTTTAGAGATAAACTAAAATGTAGAGTTGAATAGTAGATAGGGCAGAAAGAGGATGTAGTGAAACTGTAAAGAGAAAAATAATGTGAAAAATGCAAAGGGAGTTTATAAATAGAAAAAATAATTAGAGGCGAGAGAGAATGCGGAAAAGAGAGAAAACTTTTGAGAGAATGCGGAAAGAGTAGTGGAGAAAGTAAATAGTAAATAGTGAAATTGAGAGAAAACTAAGAGAGAAGAGGAAAATGGTAGGGGAAGAAAACTAGAAAGTGAAAGTGACGAAGAGAGAAAAGAGAAGTGGAGAAAGAAATGGGAGAAGATAGTATAGGAAAGAAAAGCAGAGGGGGGGAAGTGTTGTTTTTTTTTTTTTTTGAAATATCATTTTCTTGTTTTTGTCTCTTGTATATTCATATTAATTGAATTTTTGTTTTATTGCATCATTTATATCAACAGCTCTGCTAAATAATCTAGGACATTGTCATCCAATGAAATTATATGTTCCACTTCTACAATCTCGCATAAGAATGCAATGTTTTAGGACATTGTTCAAAACCTATACCTAAAATGATTTGCTTCCAAATGAAAAATTCTATCATCAAATTAGATTTTTACTGATTTAACAAAAAAGAAGATTAATTATTTCTTTCTTATATAGTAGTTATTTCAAGCAGTAGTAAAAAGCCTAAAGTTAGCCTCGTATTTATTTGTTAACAATAAAACCCACTAAAGTTATTTCTCTCTTAGAGCATTTCTAATGGTGCTCTTTATTTTAAAGAGTATCATTTTTAATATAAAGAGCATTTTGAAGAATTTTTAAAGAATAAAGAGTGAAATATTATGTCAACTCCAATAACACTCTTTATAATCACTATTCATTTTGTATTTTTCCACAAACATTTATGATTTATATTTGTTTTCTCTTTTTTTTATCATTTCTAAGTATTTAAAAATTATAATATGAAAGTATAATTAATATATTTAGTTATAAGTATGATTATGGAATAATAAATTAAATTTAATACAGAGAGTGAGTTTGGCTCTCCACATTTGAAGAGCCAAGCTCCACTCTTCATTTTTATTTTTTATTTTAAAGAGTCCATTGGAGTTATAAAATAAAAACATAGTTCTTTAAAATGGAGAAGATAAAGCTTTTAAAGAGCTCATTGGAGATGCTCTTATATATATTTATTTTACATATGAACTTAGAAATTTTTTACAATAAAATCTACTAAAAGTGTTGCATTCAATAAAACTTTTTAAAATATTACTCTATTACGGACAAATGTTACTTCATTATAGATGAATAATACTTGTCTATAATAGAATAACATTATAAATCTATAACGGAAAAACATTTTAAGGAGATTTATTAAATGTAACACTTTTGAAGGGTTTTACTGCAGTCTTGCCCGTGAACTTAATAGTAACAAAGTGTCATTTGAACAATTTTGAGCGTCAACTTTTTGCACTTTATGTGGTTTAAAGCTTCTACCTCAGTTAGTCTTTCACAGAGGTTCTCTTGCACTAGAACCACTCTTTCTTGTGTGCTTTACACAAAGCCAATTATGGAAGATTTGACACATTGAAGTCAAGATTCAACAGTCAACACAATCTATCACGATGAAGTAATTCCATTATTTTTCTCAATTAGTTATATTGAATGTAATTGATTATTTCCTTTATATATTACATATGTCTACACTTAATTATAGTTGTTCATGTACTTTAAGCAAGCATGCAAAAGAATATAGCGTATAATGAAATGTAGCCATCTGAGTTTTCTATTTTGTGGATGTACGTAGATCGATCGATATTGACCGAACCACCTTAAATCTCAATGTTATTTTTGTCTCTTCTACTCTCTTGTATATTCATATTTTGTCACCAATAGCCTTAATTTTGACTATTTAATTTTTAATTTATATATTAAATTACAAATTCAACTTTCGTTGGATATATATATATATAGTATTAATTCTAACGTAAATAGTGAATAAGCAAGCATGGCAATTATCAAAGTATTGTACATTTTGAGATCAATATTATAATAAATATTTTATAATATCTCCTAAATAAGTGATTTTGTGGAATCACCTGGGAATTATATATATATATATATATATACTTATATATATATATATAATATTCCACATAAAATTTCATTCAAACCTTCTAAAGTTTAGTCATATTTCATCATAAATTCTGTGGTTAAAAATATTTCAAAGATATCATCTGTTGTTAGTGGAATCCCATCTTCTAACGCTCTCATTCTTAGGTGGTAGATGTGTAAAATTGGGCGGGCCACACGAGCATGACACGATAAAATTGAGCACAGCACGAGCATGACACATTATAAACTGTGTCATATTGAGCATGAAGCACGTAATGGACCGTGTCTGACACGACAATAGTTTATAATGGGTCAAGCACGTGACAGGCACGACACGGGCACGTGACAGATCAAGCTCGTCACAGGTACAACACAAGCTAGGCAAGTGATGGGTCATACATAACACAAGCACATGACAAGCCACACGGACATGCATACTAACAATTTGGGCAAAATACAAAGTTAGCACAATCCAAACAATAATAAATAATTTATCATATAAAATCTATTGTATTAAAACTTATTTAACAATAATAGACTATGTGAAATTACTCATTTAAAAATCTTCACATGGAAGGAGAGTGGAATGTTTTTTATGAGCATAAAATTGTCCGTGGAAGGAGTGTGGCAATTATATCATCTGTTGTTAGTGGAAGGAGTGTGGCAATATTTTTGTCACAAATTACCTTCGCACAATAACAAATTTTCAATTGTGAGTAGGAAATTTCTTGTTATAGATAAGATTTTTTGGAGTCTATATCTATGCTATTTGCAATAGAGAAGCTTTTGGTTCAATATTTAAATAAATAATTGAAAATTAATGTCTAGCAATATTGTTACCTCCTTTGGAAATTTAATTTCCCAATACAATAGACAAACAGAGATGCAAAAATAATTGGAAAAGCAACGAGCATAATAGCCACAGTGACTAAATGAAGATGATGAAAGCCAAAATCTTGTTCTAGAAAAGGACCAATCATCTTCGTCTCCCCAAATATGTTTATCCATGTCTCCATACTGTGAAGTGAGGAGTGACAAAACCAAAAAATCAATACACAAGACAGATTTTGGCTTTCTGTTTAATGCCCATAACTATGAGCTCTCCCTTCAATATATAGAATCTGTACAACATACATATCCCTAAATTATAGATACAAATAATATCCTCTAATTACAACAGTATATTCTAGGCTAAATATGGTATATAATTCCTAAATATATTATAGCTATATTTGGACAGTTATTATTGACTGTATCTTGACAGTTGTCATTGACATCTCCCCTCAAATTGATGCTGGTGAATCAAGCAGCATCAATTTGTTAACAAAAAACTGATGTTTAACACGAGTGAGAGGTTTCATGAGAACGTCAGTAATCTGTTTATGTGTAGAGATGTGAGGAAGAGTAATAAAGCCATCTTCAAAAGCTTCACGAATTGAATGACAATCCACCTCAATGTGCTTGGTACTCTCATGAAACATAGTATTTGCCACAATCTAAATAGCACTTGTATTGTCAGCATGCAAAGGAGTAGGACTAGATTGTGGATAACCCAACTCACAAAGTAAGCCATGTAACCAAGTAATTTCAGAACATGCTGATGACATAGCACGATATTCAGCTTTAGTGGAGGATTTGGAAACTTTTCCTTGTTTTTTACACTTCCAAGAAATTAATGCATCTCCTAAATATACACCACCATCCTGTAGTAGATCGTCGTGTATCAGGACAACCAGCCCAATTAGAATTGCTGCAGGCAGAAAGATGAAGAGAAAAACCTGATGGAAAAAAAAAAGTCCATGGTTAGGAGTACCAAGAAGGTAGCAGATAATTCTTTTAACAGCTACCATATGCAGATGACACGGTGAAGCCATAAATTGACTAACTAAATTGACTGCAAATGAAATATCTGGTCGAGTAATAGTCAAATAAACTAAACTTCCAACCAGTTTCCTATACAATGTTGGATCTTGGATGAGTTCACCATCAGCTTGCTGATATTTGACATTAACCTCCATAAAAGTATCAACTGAAGTACAATTTTGTAAACCCGCTAAGTGAATGATGTCACTTAGATATTTTTGTTGATATACAAAGATTCCTTTGTTGCTTTTGTGGATTTCAAGCCCTAAAAAATAAGCAAGAGGTCCAAGGTCTTTCATGTGAAAAGAAGCATGAAGAGAGGCTTTAAGTTTTTGAATCTCAACAATGTCAGTTCCAGTTATAATAATATCATCCACATAGACAAGTAAAAAAACCACACCTAGATAAGTCTTCCAGAAAAAAAGAGATGGATCATACTTGCTTTGCACAAAAGAGAGATCAAGAAGTGTCTTCCAGAATTTCTCAAACCAAGCATGAGGAACTTGTTTTAGGCCATAAAGTGAGCGCTTCAAGTGACAAACATCTGTAGCATTAGAAATAGGTAATCCTGGAGGAGAACACATGTAAATGTCCTCTTTAAGATCCCCATGAAGGAATGCATTTTTCACATCCATTTGATGGATAGGCCAATCTTGAGAAGCAGCAACAGCCAAAACTGTACGAACAGTAGTCATCTTTGCCACAGGAGCAAAAGTTTCTTCGTAGTCTAATCCATATACTTGACGATTGCCAAGAGCCACTAGTCGAGCTTTATACCGATCCAAAGATCCATCGGCTTTAAGCTTGACAGAAAACACCCATTTACAGCCAATAGGAGTGATTGAGGGTGGACAAGACACAATATCCCAGGTTTGATTATGTTGTAAGGCATCAAGTTCTTCCTGCATAGCTTGTTTCCAATAGTCATGCTTTAAAGCTTGTGAGTAAGTGGTAGGTATAGGAATAGAGGATAATGTTTCTGCCATTGATTTTTGAGTATCATGCCTTTCAAGAGAGTAGCCATACCTGCGTGGAGGATTTGAGGTTCTAGTAGACCTTCGAAGTGGGGGAGGTGCTATGTCAGATGCTGGAGGCAGGGGTGACTTTTGCGAAAATCCATCAGAGCAATGTTCTTCCCTGTTACATCTTGCATAAACAACACTAGGCCTAAATCGAGTGATTGGATTAGAGACATTGGTCTCATCCTCAAAAGCAGGGAGAATCGACTGAGAGGAAAACTTAGATGCAGCATCAAAAAAAAGAAAAAAATATTGTTTTTCAAAAAATAAAACATTACGAGAAACACGAAAAAGCATATAATTACAATCCTGCAAGGAAAAGCATTCCTATACATTATCCAATCTACCAACAACCATTTCCACACAGTAATCACATCTCAAGGAATAATTCAACATCAATATAAAATATATTGGATGATTTTACAAGGTATACTTGAATTTATCCCTTGAAAAACAAGTCTGATGCATTGACAAAGTTTTGTTTTCTTTCATGCCTTAGCTGAAAAACAGTTTGAATTCAAAGTAAAAGCAGTGCAATCTGACTGGGGTGGAGAGTACAGAAGCTTTGTGCCTCATTTAAAGCAACATGGAATTGTGTTCAAGCATTCATGTCCTCATACTCACAGCCAGAATGGAAGGGCGGAAAGAAAGCATAGAAGCATTGTTGAAACTGGACTAAGCTTGCTAGCTCAAGCCAACATGACACTTAAATTTTGGTGGGAGGCCTTTGAGACTGCAACTTTTGTTCTAAACAGGTTACCCTCAGTTGTTTTGGAGTTTCAAAGTCCCTATCAGGAACTTTACAACAAGATTCCAGATTATGACAGGCTTAAGGTCTTTGGGTGTGCATGTTTTCCATATCTAAGACCATTTCACTCCACAAAGTTTCAATTTCATACAGACAAGTGCATTTTTCTTGGCTATGTAGATAGATATAAAGGCTACAAGTTTCTACATACCTCAGGAAAGATCTATATCTCAAATAGTGTAGAGTTTAATGAAAATGAGTTTCCTTTTTCTACTGGTTTACAGTCTTTGTGTGCTAAATCCAAGTTGAATGATATTGCAAATTATGTGCCTTTACATTCAATTTGTGTGCCTTTACCTATAATTAATCATGTGTCACAAATGTCTTCTGATACAAATGACATCAATGAGGGTGCTCAACATGGTTTAGAAGCAATGACTCGTAACTCAGGTTTAGAAGCTACTGGAATGGTTAATGGCAGTTTAATCACTCCTGTATCAAAATTGTCAAGAGATGAGGATATTGCCAGATTATCTGTCTCACAAAGTTTAGTTGATCCTAATATAGCAGCTGAAGTCACTACCAAACACATAGATGGTCAAATTTCAAAATTGACTAGTCCACTTGTTGATTCTAGTCAACTTTTT
Source organism: Ochetophila trinervis (assembly GCA_003254975.1). NCBI lineage: Eukaryota > Viridiplantae > Streptophyta > Magnoliopsida > Rosales > Rhamnaceae > Ochetophila > Ochetophila trinervis. The sequence goes on along the minus strand of QANX01004276.1, from coordinate 3,421 downwards.
GCTGAAAGAATGAGTTCACTGCCAAATTTGCCTACAACTGAAGATGTTGATCATATATCTACCCCAACACGTTTGGTTGGTCATAATATGTCATCTGAAGTTAATCATAAGCACATACCTGCTGATCCTTCCAAGTTCAATACTCCACTTGTTGATTTGACTCCAAACTCAGTAGAAAACAGATCACTGGGTTCAGCTCAACTCAACTCTGACTCTTCAATATCTGCAATTGGTGATTTCACTTCTCCTAAGGAGTCAAGTACTGATCAAGGCATTCAGTTGCATATTGAGGTACCAGTTTCACAAAACTTACACCTTATGGTTACTAGATCAAAGAATGGTATCCTGAAACCAAAAGCTTATCAGTCTAAAGCTACACAGTCTGCAAATATTCATACTAAGGGTGGTTCAGCAGTACAACAGCAAACTGAATGTGGTTCTCAACAAAGTCAACCAGTATCACCACCAGATCTAGGAATTGCTTTTGTGTCATAACCAAAAATAGCAACTCTTGCACTGCAGCATTCAGAGTGGAAAAAAGCTATGGACAAGGAATATAATGCCTTAATTGACACAGGTACTTGGTCTCTAGTTCCTTATTCTCCATATATGAATGTTGTAGGGAGTAAATGGGTATATAGAATCAAGTACAAGGCATATGGGAGTATTGACATATACAAAGCAAGATTGGTAGCAAAAGGGTTTAATCAAAAACCTGGTTTTGATTATTTTGAAACATTTAGTCTTGTTGTAAATTCATCAACAATAAGAATGATACTTAATGTGGCAGTGATTTTCAATTGGCCAGTGAAGCAATTGGACTTCAATAATGCTTTTCTGAATGGGAGTCTTCAAAAGACTGTATATATGGCATAGCCACAGGGTTATGTAAGCAAAACTAATCCTACTTTTGTGTGCAAGCTTGAAAAGGCAATATATGGTCTGAAACAGGCTCCTAGAGCTTGGTTTGACAAATTCAGGGGCAGCTTACTTGACAGAGGGTTTGTATCAGTGGCTGATAGATCTCTGTTTGTGTACAACAAAAATAAAATTCATTGCTTTGTGTTGGTTTATGTGGATGATTTGATAGTCACATGTTCAAATGTCAAATTCATTGATGATCTTATACTTGGTTTAAACAACATTTTCTCTTTGAAAGATTTAGGAAGTTTGAGCTACTTTCTAGGTCTGGAAATTAAGAGAACGAGTCAGGGCATCAAGCTGTCTCAAAGAAAATATACAAATGATCTTTTGTTCAAGACATTGATCCATGAAGCAAAACCATATTCTACACCTATGTTAACGAGCAAACAAATCTCAATACATGATGGAGATCCTCTCAAACAGCCTGAGCAATACAGAAGTGTAGTGGGGGCTTTGCAATATTTGACCATTACTAGGCCAGATATCACATTTGCAGTCAATAAGCTATTCCAGTTTGTTCACTCTCCAACTACTATTTATTGGGAAGCCTGAAAAAGACTTTTGAGATATCTGAAAGGTACAATTGAGTATGGAGTTTTGTTGAAAGAGTTTGAACCTCAAAGGCTTTTGTTTCATAGATTTGCAGACATTGATTGGGTCTGCAATCCTGATGACAGGAGGTCATGTAGTGGCTACTGTGTCTTTTTGGGTTCCAATTTGATATCTTGGAGTAGCATAAAGCAATCAGTGGTGGCTCGTAGTAGCACAGAGGCTGAGTATCGAGCCTTAGCAAACATTACTACAGAAATGAGCTGGCTGTTGCAATTGATAACTGAACTTGGTTTCAAATTACCATCTCCAATAATCTGGTCAGATAACTTAGGAGCAATGGCTTTAGCTTACAATCTAGTACTACATGTGGAGATTGATATACACTATGTCAGAGACAAAGTTCTTGCCAAAGTTATGGAAATTAGATATGTGCCTACTGAAAAGCAAATTGCTGACATGTTTACAAAAGCATTGGGCACAACCAGGTTCATTTATCATAAGTCAAAACTTGGTATTGGTTTAACAAGTTGACATTCTTAAAGTTGGTGGAAGCTTAATTTGAGGGACGATGTTAGAGTTGTTATTGTAATACAGGTCTTACTATGTTTCATTAAGCTTGCCACGTAAGATTGGTTAGTTAAGAGAGGTTAGCTTTCTGTTAGAGAAGTAGTTAGTGAGCTGGTTTGTTAGACAGCTCACATGCATCTCATGCAAGACCTGTGTGGTCGTGTAGCTCTCAGACTTGTATAATATATAAACAAGATCTGAAGCTTCTCTTGTACAATTAACACAATATTATCAATACAAAGATTTAGTTCATTCTCTCTCTCTCTCTCTCTCTCTCTCTCTCTCTCTCTCTCTCTTTCTCTTTCTCTTTACTCTGTTCTTAGTTTCTTAATCCGCAAGTTACAATCTTCTCACAGGAGAGAGGAGAGATCAAGTTTCAATGTAGATATATGTAATATGCTTATATAAATATTATAACTTGAAAGAGTAATAATAAGCAAGCACGTCATGGTATGCAAGTTACATATAAAATATTTTATATATTTCATTTTATTAAGATCACTTATGCAAGAAATATCTTGTAATATCTCTTATATAAGTGACCTTGTGGAATCATGTGGAAAAATTAATATAGTATATTACCTGGATTACTTAGGAAGTAGTTTATCATGTGGAATTATTGCAAATTAAAATTTCATGAATCTGTTATATCATCAACTATATATTAACAAAAATAAGTTTCAAAAAAATGTTCCGGAAAACCTTCTATAAATAGCATGTTATAATACAAGTTGAAAATTAAACCACAACCATCGCATTAAAAATTTAATTTTCGGCAAAGAAAATTATTTTGTGTAAGTTAAAAATAAAATAAAAACAATGTGGTCATAATTACAGGTCCCTCAAATTCTTGTTATAGATTTTCCAGGGAAGATTTGAAGCCTGGTTCAACTTCATTAAAAATCTGTCTAACTGAAAACAATAAAGAAAGAGAAAAAAATTGAATGTTTTTGTCTTGTTCAGTATTTCTTTGTGCAAATTGTTATTTATTATAGGTTTATTGCACTTTGATATAAAATTACAATTTAAGCTTGCAACTTTTTGACTTAGTAATTTAGGCCTTTTTTTTTCAATGTTTTGCAATATGGACCTTTTTGACTTTTGATTAACATGTTTAACTAACCGTCTCAAATGCTTACTATTAAACTGTATCAAATTTCAAATTATAAAATATTATAGTGTAAAATTTTGAAATTAGTTCTAAAAATCAGTAATATTTTTAATATTTTTTAGTTTAAAATTTGATACAATTTAATATTAGTCATGTGACTTGTACTATTTTTTTTCAAAAATAAAGAGGCAACTATAGTACAAAATTTTAAAAATAGCTCTAATATTCACTACGCCAAAAACCTTAATCGGCGACACTAAATGGGCG